>JAOBAZ010145435.1:0-10842 GCA_026546875.1 Pteroeides caledonicum | reverse complement strand
ATTAGGTGGTGCAAATCTTTTTTGCAAAGAAATTCTGTTTATGATCAGTGTAGGTGGATATGGAGTTTGGCAACTCCTGCAGGGTATACTGGGGGTATGTTACGAATTTACATATCTAGTCTATTTTACTGGCACAAATGATTTCCAATAGACCTTTCCAGTAAGGCTCAGTTTAGATGTTGCTCTTGTGTTGAGTCAAATTTAAAAGAGCTGACTAAAATGCAGTAGAAATGTGGTAAGTATTTATTTGTCAAATTTAATAGACTTTAGGCGCAACCATATAGATAGCACCAGTGTTGTGTCAGATAATCCATGAGTCACATAGATTTGACATACATTTAAGCTAGTTTCGACCAGGTCTTTATACGTCAGATTTGTGACAGACTTGTGGTGGATTTTAAGGAAATAATTAAATTTGACTTGACATAAGAGCGATATCTAAACAAAGCCTAATTATGTCACAACTACATGAAAGCGAGCTAAGCTGAGAGGTCTAGCAATAAGCTACTTATTTTGTCCCTATTCACAGCCAATATTGCTTGGTTTGTGAACCTTACTTCCATGTAGGTGTGATATAATTATTGGAAAGTTCTATTGAAAAATGTTTTGCATTCTTACAATGTGGTCAAAATACAAATTTATTATTTTTTTAGGTTATATATTTAAAAGAAATCTCAATTATAATTGTTTTAATGGCATTCCTCAGAGGTGTTGGTCTTCTTGGTCTGGTCGGTGCTTTTCTTTGGTTAACATGGCAGCTCTACAAAACTACATCACTCACTAATATATTACTTTTATTTCTTTATCCGTAAGTATTCCTTCATACTGGTAATGGTGATTGCCCTGCAACAACAGCTATTGTATAATATTAGCTTGTCATTTTTGTGATTTCTTCTTAACCAATCAGCATTCAGTATTTTGTTATGCGAATAATAAATTAATTTATTTACAGTAGTTTTTGACATATTGACATATTGATTGATGTATTGATTGACATACCGGTATTGATTAACATATTGTGTATTGATTGTCATTTTCATTGACATATTGATTGATGTATTGATTGACATTTTGGTTGGCATATTGATTGATGTATTGATTGACATATTGATTGATGTAATGATTGACGTATTAATTGACGTATTGATTGATATATTGACGTATCAAGTGACGTATCGATTCACGTATTGAGTGACGTATTGACTGACGTATTGAGTGACGTATTGACGTATTGACTGACATACAGAGTTGATGTATTGATTGACGTATTGACGTGTTGACGATCATCTATTTATTTATTTATTTATTGATTGATTTATTTGCATATTAGCTTCGTCACTAGTTACATTTTGAAATAGTAAACAATCATTAAATGAGACAAAGCAAGTTACTGATGATTATTTAGATCGTGGTCAACGTTATCACCGACCAAGGTCTGAGTAATTAACAATTATTCACCGAAATGTCGGAAATTATCGCAGAGTTCGATATTTTACCACATAGTTTGATATTTTAAATGGTTTCGCCTCACCTTCCATTTTACTTGCTTTAAATATTGTTTTATTTGTATCTAATTATGGTTTTATTTCCACAGCACCGTGACATATTTATGGGTCTTTGGTTTTACCATGGAACTCAAATTACAACGTCTCACTCCGAAAGTAACACATCAAATCGATCAAAATAACCCAAGTGGAAAATCTTTATCGAAAGACCCGGAGAAAAAGCACCAGGATTGTACTAACGGCGAAATGTACCCCAAAGTAGCCCACAATTATTGCTCGTTATCCCCGGATGTTGTTCGAAGCGAAGCGGAAAGTCACAGAGCGGATTTTAATTTCAAGATGAAGAGAGCTTTGTTTCAGTCTTTTATTTGTGCCTACTATGTTGGTTTTATTCCCATGAGATTTTCAAAGGTAGGTCGTAAGGTCTTTTTCATGGTACGTTTAATTATTTCAGTATCTTAGTAGATGTCAGGCAGACAGATGTCTTTGATTCCAGCTATTTTCCAAGTTAGTATTAAACTTTGAAATTGGACAGACATTTACTACTTTTGTGGCACCGGCGGCGCAAATTTCTATTCCGTAGACGGTCGGACACCTTCGACGTGATCGAACGTCCCCTTCGTTTGAGTTGTGCCCAGGTTTCACTCCTTTTTTTCATTACGAAGCAAATTTTAACTGACCTTAATCCTAACATTAAAAAGTTTAAAAAAAGTAGTATCATTAATACAAAATCTTTAACGAATTTGCAATCGTATAAAGCGATTCTGTGAGTCTTCTCTGGACTTCTACCTCTGTAGCACATTTGAAGACCCCTACACGGCAGATGAGCAACCGGAAATTTCCCCTAAAAACTTATTTTTATTTTCCTCACACGTTTAAGCATAAAAGATGGAGAAATAATTAGGGAAATGATGCTACCGACCATCTCAGAGGTGGCCGACCATCTGCGCAATCAAAATTTGCCGCGGTGGTATATTTAAATAGCTACTGTACAAAGGGGCATTGTTGTTCCATTCATGGTAATAAAAATGTTATATTAGTCCAGAATTTGCCTTTAGTTAACGAAATATTTGGACATGCTGGAGCTGTTTGTTTTCTTTTCAGCGTTTTTTTGTTTATTATGATTTATGGTGGTCATGTCAACATGTCGTATTTGTGTGGATTAGCTCTCTTATACTTCTTATGAAATACCTCGCTCCTCTCCACTACTGTGACTCGCTCAACAAGTGCGCTACTCACTTAGGAGGTTGGGAAGAATGTGACGAGGAAGATGAAATACCTGCCAATCCTAGAGAGTATGTATACGGGCTAAAACCAAATGGTTTTGATCAGAGCCCTCTGTACAAGAGAGTTAGGACATGTATTGTTTTCATGGTGGAACGAAAATGGCGGAATACAATAGTGAAACAAAAGATCGCCGCCATTTTCGATACCAAAACGGCCAAATTCAAAAGATTTGTTAACAATACATGACTCAATTCTCTTAATAGAGGGCTTTGGTTTTGATGAGGTTTTCCTTGGTTACCAGGCAGCAATCAGCTAGTTTGGTTATGAATATAAGGTATTAGCAGTTTTTAGCAGAATTGAGGTTTATGTAACAACGTCTGCTGGCGATTTCCAAGTAAGGTCTACCACAATGGTATGAAAAATAGATTGAAGTAAAGGTTTCCGAAACGTGCCTATTGAATATTGAGGTAAATAACCAATAAGAATGATTCGAAAAAGCACTCACCCATGAGACTGAACAATGGAGATTTAAAACACTGTTATTGGTTGATCGCCCCAAAATACAAGTGGTACGTGATGACGAAGGTGCACAAAGTTTACATAAACCGAGATCAACATAGATAATGAGTTCTATTGAATTTTGAACAAGCTTCCAGACCATCTACTGACTATGTTTCCACTTAGTAACCAAGGTATTCCTCATCACCATCTAAATCCACCTTCAACGCGTGTTCCGTTTTTTGGTCTACCAAAGTTGTTAAATGATTGCACGCTTTCAGTAAAACGTTTTAGATGTGGTTCAATGGTAGTCTGTCATAAATTATAAGCTATTTTATTTCGTTCCGTTTTAGTTGGTCAGCGTTAACTAGTTGGCCTCAGGATATCGTTGTTAATTACAAAAACAAAGGATTATACAAATCTATAGGAATACAAAATGTCGCTGATCCTGGTGATAGTCATCACTGGAGGTTTTATGTAAGCACACTGTTTCATTAAAATATTTCTGTAATCTTAACGCTATGGGCCAGGGTCGTCAAATGAAACAAAGAACATTTTCAAAGAAGGACAGGAGTATTTTACCCCCCCCCCCCTCCTAGAAAAAAGGGTCTTCCAAAGTGGAAAGCCCAGTGCAAAAGTGTGTCAAGGCAGTGTTCTGGTAAAATTGTAGATCCCAGAATAATTAGCATTTGGTATAAGAGTAAGTTTTCCAAACAGTATTGTGTCATTTGAATCTGTTTTGGGGGTTTCTCAATGCTATGCATGGTCATGGTTACCAGGTTATGATGTCATGGTAATGGCTGTGATCAAGGTTATGGTCACATGGTCATGGTCATGGTCACGGTCACATGGTCATAGTCACTTGGTTATGATCTTGATTAGTATTAAATGGTTGATAACATGGTGATGGTGATGGCTGTGATCAAGGTTATGGTCACATAGTCATGGTCACATGGTCATGGTCACCTGGTCATGATCTTGATTAGGGTCATGGTCATGGCCACATGGTCTTGGTTAAGTCGTAGTCATGGTCACGGTTATGGTCATGGTTACTGCTATCACCACTGTTCAGTGTGACCATATATGCAAATTTTTTTACCAGATTCGGTCTGATGCACATAGAAACCCCCTCCTGCTTCAAATAATTATTACGTTGAAAGCAGGAGGGGGTGTCTACGTGCATCAGACCGAATATGGTAAAAAAATTTGCATATATGGTCACACTGCCACTGTTATTATGGTAGTCAGACAATAGTGACAGTGACGTAATCCTGCTACACTAAATACTACAAGCGTATTGACTTATCTACATTAAATATGATTATTTACATTTTGTTTGCACAATCCAAAAGTAATCCCTGTTTATTTTTTCTAGTTTGTCTTCCAGACTCCAGTACGACTGACCAATTGGTTGTTGTTTGCGTTAAGTGTTCTCATATCTTATCAGTTCGTGTTGTTGTGTAAGTGTCCTCTTTGGCACGAAGTTGTCTCATTGTCCCTTCTTTTGCTTTTCAATTACGCCATTCTCTTCAAGTTACTACGCGACCGTTGGGTCGCTATGGCAATGGAATTGAAACCGACCTGACGAATGAGCTGGGACTAGACATAGAATATTATTTAAAAATCTTTTTAAAGGATAAATTAAAAATTCCTCGCATTTAACTCGCGTCTAAACTTTTTATATTCCTGCCGGTGGGGGATTTTAATTGTGTACTTAGTGACAGACACCAAGTGTCCCGAGAAGTTCCCCTATAGAAATCCCTTTATCTCTTGGAATTTCAAATGGCTTCTAAAACGAGAAACATTACAAAAAGGAGAAGTTCCAATTTTTTCCGTCAGTACGAGTAAAACAGTTCGAGTGAACTGGTGTCGGTAACTTAGCATAAGAATGGTTCAACCATAGGCAGCCCAGACAAGGGAAAAACAGGCTTTGTTCGTGTTTTTCCTGTCTCTCAGTTGCTGTTCGTTTTGGGAGCTTTTTTAAATTCCCAGAGGTATTACAACGCACGTTTAACAAACGTCTTTTGTCCACTGAACACTACCTTGTATCCCTTTCCTTGCATAAAACCTTTTGGCGTTTAATTTTCCCAAGGGAAATAAAGTGCCGTGAGCTTTTCAAGATGTTCTTTTGTTGAAAGATTTCTTCGTTTAAGGGAGTCGCCCAAAGAACAAAGAAAACCGATATAGAAGTAAACTTTCGCCAATTATGTTTCTGAGTTGTATTTTAAATGATCAAGTCATTCTGTTTCCTTCACCGTAGAGAGCGTTCACGTTGAAAAGTCAACGCTTTCTTCATGTATCTCTTCGAACGTTTGGAAAGGATTATTTAAAGCCTGTTTATTTTACTTATATTTCATTTTCTTTGCCGACAAAACCAACACAGCACTGGTCGTGGAGACTTTCGTTACCCATCGTGACTTGGGAAGACGTTAAAACAAAGAATTAACAGGTTAGTCATGATAAAGGCATCAAGGCCCTTGTTTTGGAGTCCTTGTCTGTCTGTACTGTATGTTGTGTGGTGAGTCTTAAATGAGTAAAATGAAAAATCATTTCTTAAAACTTCGAGTGAGCAAAGTCTATACATTTTATGTGCATGCCGAATTTGCTTAAATGTACACGAAACAATATTCTGAAATCAAGGTTAGCAATGTAATTGTAAAATGGCAAGTCTTCATTGCCAACAAGTAAATTTGGATAATGTCTAGCAAGTTGTGGTCAGTAGAACAAATTTGCCTCTTGCTTTATCGTTATAGCACACATGCATGCCGCAATCACTCCTACGCTTACTGAAGCGTGCAGTCACGAAGTCGGCTTTAATAAAATCATTATTGGGGCATTTGCATTGAAGTTATAGGAGAAATACCAAATGATATTAAAAAGTTAGCTCACCAGGATCTTCGTATTGAAGGTGACGTCATGTGACGTCAAAACGGCCATGTTGGGGGAAAACTCCAAAGCTCCGGCGATCATCAGAGCAGAAAAAATAGGTATTGTTTCTTTATTTGCCCACCAGCGCCCGTTGACGTGCAAACCACCAATACCTTACTCTTTTTCGGACCACAGTTGACTTTTAACATCTTACGTAGGCTAACGCCAGAACATTTTACGTAGGCTAAAGGCTCTCACCCACTCGTCGCAGAAACCAACTCGCAAGCTCGCTGCAAGTAATTTCGTCCAATCACAATGTTTGACAGTTTATTTTAATTAAATACAAGTACTCGCAGCGAGCTTGCGAGTTGATTTTGCGATGACTGGAAAAGAGCCTTAACGCCAGACGATTTTACTTATCAAAGGTAGAGCTACGGTCCGCAAAGGGTTAAAATCCAACGGACTAGTTGTAAAAGTGCAATTACAGGGCCTTACGGACAGGAATTGGACCATCGACCCTGGAGTAAGATACCCTACGACGTCTCTGTAGCTCAGTCTGTAAGCGCATTGATATTCCCAGGTTCGATTTTGGAGTGCGAATGCCACGATATAAGACAAAAAAAATCCCAGTTCCTCGGGGGAGGTGCCGAGGTGTTGACGTCTCGATTTGATTCCTATATAATGGGCTTGGGAATCAGCTTAGTCACCTTCTAAGAGGTTCTAGAAATCGGCGCAACAGTTTCTTGCCGCAGCTTTTAAACTACAAGAGTCCACGTATCCCCGCTGTCGTTACTATATCGCGTCGCATTGTATTGATTAGGGCTTGCATGCATGTCTTATTTTACTGTACGTATTGTATCGCATTGTATATACTAGTGTTGTTGAGACATGTATATGTATATTTGTGTAATTTATTATTTCGCGTTGTAAATAACTATAACACAAGACGGTTCTAAACTTTCTTAAAAATTTATTGATAAATAAAATGTCTTATAGATATATTATATCTTGTGTACAACTTACATAAATGATACAGTTGATAAGTAAGAAAGTCATGTGTATGTCTTTGACAAAGTTAATTTCATACGCGAAATTATATATAGACACTCTCCATACGTTAAAATAATTGCATACTGGGAATTTTAAAAATAGTCTAATATGGTACACTATACTAAAAGTATTTTGATGTGGCAAAAAGATGTGGTTGTACGTGAATGATAAAAACTATCCCAGTCAGAGGCTAAGAATTGTTTGTAAATAATATATTTATATATCTAACATTGTATAAGGACTAGCTTGATGGAGTTATAATGTCACTATTTGCCGGGCAACTCTGTGTCTTGCCTTCTCTGGTCTGTGATCTGATTTATCCGAGCATAATTTGTTGAGCTAATTCGTCTAACATTTCACTTTTTGTCTTGCGTGAACTCTCGCTTTGACAGTGAAACATTTAAGATACTTCAGTTTGCATGGTTCGAAATCAAACCGTGCAAATGAAGGAGTTCATCAGCGGTGAAAATAAAATTTGTCTCATATTATGAAAGACTCGAAGAGTGCCAAAATAACTTCTTACTTTTCGTTTTCGAGATCTACAGTTTGTTTAATATGTAGATGAACTGTGGCGTCAGGTGGGCCTGACCATAGATACCTTATACTAGGGCGGCATTGCGGGTAAAAATTGTAACCTGTTTATGCCGCCATTATGGGGAACTAATCCGCACCAGGCCTTTATACAAACGCGCCATCGGCCCGCCATTTCCCCATGGTTACACATCCAGGAACCCGATTTAGTTCCCCCTAACGGCGAAGGAAGTTGTTTCACTGGTTTTACTGGGCTTGCTATGCCAGGGCCTCCTCTAGTATAAGATCTCTATGGTGCTGACGAATTTGGACACCCTAAAATAATTATTTATACCTAACTTATCTTAATTTATACAAATTATATTTGTAATTTAAAATAAGTTTACATAAATTATAATAGTCGGATTTTAAAAATGCTCGAATGGATCAGCTTTTTCTGAAGGCACAAAGTTGCCCGCGAGAATAAAGTTGCCGCTTGTGGAAAGTCGGGACACGCGATTAAGATGCCAGCGAATTTGCCTACGAGTTAAGACGTTAAATCCTTAAAGTAATTGTAACGACATTAGTGCATGGAACGAATGTGAGATTCCACGCAGGACTATTACAAGAAATACGTCTAAATTGTAAGCACTAATTAATAATTCCCTATAATGAGGAGTTGTGTGCATTTGACATCGTAGATCTCGTCGTAGATGACTCGGCATGAAAGAGGTTGAACAGTCGTTCTCTAACACGAGAGTGTGTGGGTTCGTGTGTAGTTCGACATGATTCTAGGGCTATAGAACCACTACGTTGATGATCCAATCTCAAATATCAAAGTTTTTACCTCGGTCAATTTGGCATTGCTACCTCCTGTTGAGTAAGCTAGGACTTGGTGTTAGTTCTTTATGTCGCGATCTGGTTGTAAATCGACTGTTATTTGGTGATGTTTGTGGTAGTTTCGATTTGCTGCCCTAGAAAATAGTTTTATATTATCTTGTAATAAGTTAATTTTGTGATGCATACAGTGCGATATATAATAGTGGAAAAAATGAAACGTACATATAGCATAAGATTTTAGCCTGTGTGCAGACCTTTACTCCACTTATCTCGTATCATGTTAAGGCCCGTTTACACTGGGAATTTTTCCTGCGATTTTTCTCGCTAATTTATGGTTTCCGGTAATGTTAATCAAAAAATCGGTCACCAGAATAAATCGTGTACTTGTCATTTTTTGGTTATATAACGTCACTCGGTTATATAACATCACTCAGGACCAAACATTGGCGACAAAAATCGCAATCAAAATCGCCGATGTAAACGGGCCTATAGTTTGTCCATAGGCCAATATGATCTATGAGACACTTGTACCATAACTCGATGCATAATGACAGATGATGGTATACCACACTGACACAACTTAAGACCAGTCCTCACCAGTGCAACGCAATGCAACGCAATGCAATGCAACGCAACGCAACGCAACACAACACAACGCAACCCAACACAATGCAACGCAATGCAATGCAATGCAACGCAACGCAACACAATGCAATGCAGCGCGATGCAATGCAACGCAACGCAACGCAACGCAATGCAAAGCAGCGCAACCACGCAACTCAATGCAAGGCAACGCAGCCCGATGCAATGCAATGCAATGCAATGCAATGCAATGCAACGCAACGCAACGCAACGCAACGCAACGCAACGCAACGCAACGCAACGCAGTGCAGTGCAGTGCAGTGCAGTGCAGTGCAGTGCAACGCAACGCAACGCTCTAATATATACGTTACAATAAAATCGCAACAGAATGCACTGCAGTGCAGTTATAGGAAAATTAACTTCACATTACCATATTAGGCACACTCGGACTTCTTTGTCCTTTTGTTATCAATTTTCCAGTGACGGCCTCTTGCACTAAATAAAAAATGGGTAGTATTTCTAAAACATGGTCATGCATGGAGTACCAAAACTACCTTTTATACCTATCAGTTAGTTCTAGTGAAAAGATTGTTATGAACATATGGTTATATGAACTCTTTCCCTGCACAGTCTTCTCGCTTGACAAATAAAATACTGACACTCGAGAGCTGCAGCGAAAGCGTTAACAGTACGGTTTCTTTCCGCTCTAGTGTTATGTGTTTTTGTGCTTAAAGGAGCGATGTCACCCATTTTTGAGTAATTCTGACCAGCGCAAATTTTGCTCAAAACTGAAAAAGAATGAGTTTGAGAACAAGATAAAGCAATAATGGACATAAAAATGTATTTTTTATGTAATTTTTCCCATCCACAAGTGTGGATGGGAAAAATTAAGTAAGGATTGAGATAGATTGTAAACCGCATCTTGATTGTTGGCTGGTACTAGTCAAATTTTGATCAATTTGTATGAAAATTCCACCTGCATGTTGCGTGCATGGAAGTTCAAAGTCGTTTAATTATGACTCGTATTTCATAACCCAATCTATTTACAATATTTATTTCAAAATTTGATGTTTGGTATCGAATAATAAGCATTTTTAGTGAGAAATAGATGACATTGCCCCCTTAATATTATACTATTACCCAGAACAACATGAATAGAAGCAGTCATTTTACCTTTGAGTCTTTCGTTAAGACGGTCAAGAGATTCCAGTAGTCGTTTCTCTTCCAGAGATAATGCGCTGGGTTCTACAAATAACAGGCAAATTGTTGTGCGTAAATACCAGTTTGAGCATCACGATTAATTGGCTAAAAATTTCTCCCATGCTATGTACAGTACGCTGTATGTATGCTAGATATACAGTCAGCATAGGCTGTGCATCCCCAGGACTGCATATATAACATGTCTATGTAACTACCGGCACCCGAGGTTCGACCAACAACACTACACTGAAAATCGGTACACAGTTACTAAGTATTTGGTTTGGAGACTCGATTAAAATTCAATAGACCTCATTATTTATGTTGGATTATCTTTATGCAATGTTGGGGTCCCTCCTGGTCACATGACTATTGTATTTTGGGGTGATTGACCAATAAGAGTGCTTTAAATTTCTATTGTTCAATCTTACGGGTGAATGATTCTGTAAAATTATTCCTATTGGTTGTTTGGCTAAGAAAACAATGTACATGTGATGAGGAAGGACCCTAAACTTGCATAAACCTGGACAATAACATAGATAATGAGTTCCATTGAATTTTGATT
>JAOBAZ010145102.1:0-10843 GCA_026546875.1 Pteroeides caledonicum | reverse complement strand
GTGATGAAAAACAACAAAATGGATTTCTATTTTCTCGCTAGTGCCAGGCCTTTTTCTCACGGTCAGATCAGCTAGATTTCTTTAAAATAAGCCGAAAGTTGTCAAGAACTCATTGTCAAGCACTCAATAATTGAGCAACCAGTTGGCAATAACAAAATAAATTGTTATTTGCTCGCAACTGTTGCAAAATATTTTTTTCTATCAAGCATATGAAATACCTGCACTTTCATGTTCTAAAGTTTCTTCATACAATGAAGCAGGACATTTTCTCACGGCTGCCACACCAACAACGCCATCAGGTTCATTCAAAGCCCAATATAATTGCTGGATTGAGTTTAAATGAACTTGTAAATCTTCATGACTTTTCTCAATAAATTGTTCAAAATGCATCAAAGACCTGGCGTAAGCTTTACAGTGAAATGAGGCAGTCGCCAACGTGTTCTAAAAAATACATAACCGTTCTTTTTTTAAAAAACATCTTGAGAAACACATTGAAGACTTTTTTAAATTTTTCATCATTGTTTTGGACCGAAACGAAGAGTAAAAGGGCATGCAAAGAGCATGGAGGGACGCAAAAAGCAAACCTAAAAGACTTGATGTAACATATTCTAATTGCATGAATTTGGAGTCAGGCAAATTGTTCTAATAATACGGTTTAAAGTATAAAAAATCTCAACAATTACCTGTGGGATTCCTTCGAGAAATTGGAGTACTTTCGTCAGCCCATCATCACGGCTTGTACCTAATGTGTTTCAATATTTAGTTGTTATATTACAGTGTACCTAATACGATAATGTTCTTCGTGAAATAAAATCAGTAATTGTGGAAAATGATTGCATAAAAACAAATTTTGTACAATGTTCATAGCTGTTGAAACCACTATGTTCACTATAAACGTAGGAGATATAAGAAAATTGGTGTTGATTTATCATTTACGACAGCCTTTGCAGGCTACCTGCCACCATTTCGCTGATTTCGGATTTCTGATTTCTACGAATGGTACCAACTTGTACTCTGCTGGCGCTCCGAGGCTAACCGTTGCCTGGGGAGGAGACTACAATCAGTGAGCTCGATAGTTACTTTATATAACTGGAGGGAAATCTTTGGATTACCGAGTGACGCCAATTTGTAATACGTCATTTCCAGTCCTTTTGCTCGCTCTCGCACATACTAAACAGTGCTAAAGACCGAGCAAAAGGACTGGAAATGACGTATTACAATTATAAACTTGTCGTCACTTACCGGTAGTGCAAAAGTCCGCGAGATCTCCCTCCAGTTATATAAATCGAGCTCACGGACTACACTGTACAAATGTCCCAGGATTAGACACCCTAAAACTGACTGCTACATTACTTACCAGCTGTCTCTGGACTAGTTAAGTCAGGTCGGGAACCCAAAATTTGTGTCTTACAAGTACTGTCAGCTTTTAGTCTCGCCCAGCGGGTTAGATAATCGAGAAATGAAAAAATAGTTTGTGCACTAATATGGCTGAAATCTATTTAAAAAAATACCAGTGTTAACGAAATTTACCAACAAATTCTTACAGTATAAACACGATCTTTTTGGTAATTCAGGACTCACATCTAATCAAAAATTAAAAAAATATCGTATCAAAAGCTTGAAAAGAGTTTTGGCCGTCTCGAACATTTTTCCGTAAATGTGAAATTTGAACATACATCCAAAGATCAATGTTTTTATTGCGCATGCCTATTGAAGCAGAAAATAATAAACTAGATTGTGTAAAGTGGCACTCCATTTTGATCTTTGTTATACTTAAAAACACTGACGTTATTTCATTAGAAACCAAAAGTCATCCGTGGCACAAGGGCCATTCAAACTCAAAATGTAAGCAATCCACACAAAGTTCTCCCAAAGTTCTCCATCACGAAAGAACATGTCTTGATACATTTATTCTTGTTTGCAAAAAGTCATTTGTAAAACCTTATCGCAATTTCATTTACTACATTTAAACTACATGTATGTTGTGATATGCATGCGTCATGTCCAATAGCGCGGGATGTTGGCTAACCCTGTACAATAAAAACAAACGTACAATTATTTTTGGCATTTACCTGTCTGACCATTGGTTCTGGATGAAGTATTATGGCCTTCCTCAACATGTTTTAGAATGGCGAGAATCTCATTATACACCTTGGTCAAAAATATATTTTCATTAATACAAAGCAACGGGATTGTGAAATGTTATTAAATAGGTTATCACGTGGTCATGACAAAAACTCCACTTACTTCTTGGTGGTCAGCGGGTTTACCATCAATAGCCACATACAGTATAATGTGAGGTAACAGAAATATTGCTGTGTTGATGTCGTGCTAAAGAGATGGTAGACTTGAGGTTTAACATTTTTTGTACCGACTGTAATAATGATTGACATGATTTTGACAATTCTTTTCTAAGTAGTTCATAAAAAGAAGTTCATATGTACCTTAAAAACAGCAGAGCATGCCTTAAAAAGACGAAGTGCTTTTCGGTTATGCACCTACGACAAACACAACAAAACTTATAATTCATGAAAAGAACACAAATGAAATCACTTCAGCAAAGCATGTTCTAAATTCAAGAGTAATAAGTTGACTGAAAAACACAAGTATCTCTATTTCCGCTATTAAAATAATTAAAAGAAATCCACACACAAACAATGGTTACAAAATGTTGATTTTCATTCAACGAATTGCGAGCATTTCTTTATAAATTCAATGATTTTCAAAGTATTGAATTATTTATTTAAAGTTTAAGGATATTCAAGGACATTCAAGTTTTGTACAAAGCCGGTCGAAGCTTCGTTGAAGAACTTGCAAAACCACCTATCTCAAATTCACCATTAACAGTCCCAAATTAAAACAGCGGTAAATAGCTTCGTTCAGAAGCAATTTTTACCATAGATCCTTATATTTATGTGTTATGTATACACTAGTTGTTTTGGTAATCGAGGCTACAAGTGCGTTATAATATAATCCAATGTTGTGAACGTTTGTTCAAAGTTCGAGTCTCTGTACAAAACAAGTATTCTCAAGTATTTCACCCTGAAATACTTGAGATTAATTAATTAATTAAAACATACCTTGGAAACTAACTCCAATGTCCACGTGCTGATCCAGTCGCTAAAGTTTTTTCCATTGTTACTGAAGTAAATTGGTTTGGCTAATTTGGCACGGTTTTGTTGAGCTGAGTGAACATATCTGACAAAAAACCATACAGAAAAGATTTAAGTCTGTTTCTTCCCCTTTGCAGTTACGTCGCCGTCATCTAGTGTTTGAAACTGGGATGCATCTCCTGCAAAGGCTAGAATATTTTGTACAAGGACACTGGAAATAAGTTATCTCTTAACGTAAACCAGATTGCCCAGAAACATTACGTACCACGTGTTATTGGGTTACTGTATACCGCGACGAAATTCCACAATGATTAAGAGAAATTATAGGATGCCATTCTTAGCTAGTGAACAGAAGAGTTTCGATGAGGTGTGTGTGCGCGCGTGTATGTGTGCGCGTGTGCGCGCGCGTACATGTGCGTATGCCCACGTGTGCGTAGTTGACTTCAATATTAAAAAAGTCAAACCCCATGATGCCCAGACAAAAAAACGGGAGGTGTATAAACAATGTAAAATTTAAAAGTGAGTGGAAATTATTCGAGGTGATTTGAAACTTTCTGATCAAAATAAAAAAGCAGTAACTAAATACTTTGAATGTAGATGAGGTTTTAAAACTTCTTGAATGTGGTCGGGAAGTTCGCGCCATATTTTGTACCCAGGGCTAAAAATAAAAAAATAAAATAGCTTCAAACACAGTTCTTTAACAAACTAATATAGAAATCAATATTGAGAATATTAACGTCTTCCGTGCCATTGTTAACTTTTCCTATTATGATTTCAGTTGTCCAGGATAACCTTTGGCTACGAAACTGATAATAAATACCTTGTTGAATGTTTCACCGTAATACTGATAATTTTTACTATTTAACTTAGTTTACTTTTGACATTCAAATTGATTGAGTGACAATCACAGGATAAAGAAATGAACAGATGACTCGCCTCGCATCGAAACTTTTGAAATTTTTGTCCCCCGTGCAGCTCGCATTACGCATGTTTTGCAATCAGTGAACTGTGTCCTGTGGTCTGGCTGGCCAGTAAACTACATATTTTTGCATAAAAATACGGGGACATTTTCTACAACAGGGTGGTCACTACAGGATAGATCTTTGTACTGTGGTAATCCCAGCCTCGGAATGTCTTAACTTCTGGCCTTAACTGCTGCACCAGTCCACCTCGCCAACGGTCAGCGGTCGCTATGGCGCTGTAAAGACGCCAATGAATAGTGCTCCGCAATGTTTTGATAATTAAAGCACTTCACATTCATGGCTCAGTTTAGTAAAGTGGTCTTTGTAAATAGCTTAATAATATCCACTTCGTCAATAGAGGATCGTGCGTAGTCAACAGCTTACGAATATTGTGGTATTCGTAATTACTGGTGCGTCTAATGTGTGGATCTGAGAGATGAAAAAAGGAAGGTTAACGTCGGACATTATGTTTAGTTACTGCGCATGTTTTTTAAATCTTACCGCTTACCTTGTAGTTACTTTACTGGCACATTCATAAATCTGAAGAACTTCTTGGATGGCATATGCTGAACAGTCCTAACACAACATGACAAAAAAGTAGAGCAGAATTATCGCGTTCACTGTACATTTATATTATCGCCACAGTAAAAACTAAACAACCCGATCCCAGTACTAGTCTACTAGAGCAGATTATTTGCCAGTAACCATAGTAACACGAGCATTGGTAATTATGATCTATACTTGTGAATATCCGTGGAAGTTGCGCGACCACAGCTGAGTGTAGAACATTTTGTTTTTTCAGAAGGAGCCTTAATCAGTGTTTTTCACTTTTTTGAAAAACTTTGAATTACCATGCTTGTTCATTTTTATATCTAATTTCGTCAATAAGGTTGACAAATTACTATTTACTTGCTCGTATTAGTAAGCTAATAGTCACCAAGAAGTACATCCTTCTCCAAATGTAACACCGTTACCTGAGATCTTGTATCAGCTGCAGCCAAAAATGCTCTCACGAGTTCGTTTAACAAATCGACTGCAAATGACGGAGAATCACATTTCATCTGAAAAGAAACGATAATATTGATTCACATTATATGTTAATATTTTTATCTGAGCAATGTTAGAGTAAGCTATTTACAGTACTCTTATTATAAATACAAGTAACCTCGTAAACTGTGGTTTCTTCGTTCAATGTTTGTCGAGGTTTATCCAACCTAAAAACATCATAAACATGACTTCATTTGAAAATAAAGAATGCATGACAGTAAAAAAATAAAAAACATTCACATATTTTAAATTTCGCGCCAAGTCGGTGTCAGCGGTCTTACCATCCAGGATCGATTGCTCCAAGCTCACCGAGACATTCTCCAACTTTGACCTGGGTACTAGATACAGGTTCATTACACCTTTCAATTAACTAAAAAAACATAAACAGGAAACAATTTCATGAGCCTTCCAGCGCTAATATTTCAGGTGTTTAACTAAAATAAGGTTATTAAAATGTACGGGGGGTGGTGTAATCTCCACACTAAAAATGCCAGACACGTGGTAGATGAATGTAACTCTCCGTTTCACATATACCGTATTAATTAGATTGGTGACAACTGGATCAACCTCATCTTTATTCGTGATAAATTCCAGAAGCTCGTTCTAAAAGAACAAAGTATAAAAGAAAACCCATTAAAAAGCAACTTCTTTAAACAGTTGCCGTGTGTTTTTAGCCCTGACTATACAAGAAAAAAATACTTGCTTGGAAATGTGTTTTTTGTTTAAACGCACCTACATGTAAGAAGACTTCTCGTCGCTATTTTCCTAGTTCGTTAAAGAATACTTGAAAACAATTTTAATTTTAACCATCTTGTGGTTATAATGCAAGTTAAACGAAATTGCTCTAAAATACAGTTTATTTTGGCACAAACATGACGTTTTGATTAACTACCTCCCAATAAAAATTTACTTCACAAGGACTACAATAAACATTTGCTATAGTTAGTCTATACCTGATGTTCATGTAAAAAGGTTTTGAGCCTCGATACGGCGTGATGACGTACGTCCTTGCTTTCGTGAGCAACACCTTTCATAATTTGATTTATTTCCACACGAACATTTGACGAGTTGCTTTTCTTCGTTGCTTTCTTGAGAACGTGGTTGATAACGGATAATTGGGGATAATCAGGGATATAATAAACATCCTTAAAGCTTTCTTTGAGGTCTGCTTCCTTCTCCACTATCAAATAATGAAGAGTGTTGGCGACTTTTTCAACAGAATGTTCAAGAAGTGGTAATAATGTTACAACAATATGCCCAAGCATTGAACGTAACGATGTGACGTCAAGACTACGTACGAAGCAGTCCCAGGCCCCGCAACACAGATCGCGAAACTCGTCTGTCTTAAACTGCAAAGCTAGTTTCAGAATAGCCATAACCTTGACACGAACAACAGTGATGTATTTTGGTCCCATCATCTCCATCAGTTTCACCAACGAACCAAGAGCGAGATACTTTTCATCGATATTTTTGTCGTCTAAAAGCACGGTGTTAAAAAAGGCCAATATCCCAAGAAGACGTGGATGAAGGAACTCGGCCTATCAAAAAATAATTGTTTAGAAACACAAAGCAAACACAACATTTACATCTACCTTGGTTTGCTAGATTTACAATAAAAAACTAACAAATATTATTTGGAAACAACAGTAGGAGTAATTGCAACTGAAGAAATATTCATCAAACTTTGTTTGGCTAAACCGTTCAACTGCACCATCGTACGTACAGTATCTTTACTAACTCCTAAATATTGATGTTAGAATATGAATACCAAATATATAGAGGATATTACACAGCCGCTCGAAGATATTGATATTATTTTCTCGTGTTAAGCCCGTTTTCCACTTCAGCCGTATCGTACCGTACCGTAACAATTTCTTTTGTGTGATAGTCATTAGTCATGCTCTGGTGCTCATGAAACAATGGAATACGATGCGTTTCGCTACGATACGGTTGAAGTGGAAAGCGGCCCTTAAAAACAATGTCTTATACGAAGGAACGCAGCAAGTAAAATATTGTATTTACCACTCGAAAATATTATCCATATTTTCTCGCCACCGTCTAAAATCCTCTATATATTTAACACCCAACTGCACCAGGTGTTAAAAAGTAACTATAGAGCCTCCTGACTTACGGCCCGATAACTGTAGTTATTTGAAGTAAGATATATCAAAGTATCATACCATTTGTTCAGAATTAGTAATTTCCGTATCACCCACACGACTGTCATCTTTACTTGCCAAAATAGTTAATCCAGTGAAAACTTTCTTATATGATGACTTGAGATACAACAACAGTTGATTGACAACACTTTGAGAGTCTGAACGAAGTAAGCTGCCTAGATCAACATCAGTTTCTCGCTTTAAATAAAACAAAAAATTGGTAAACAGACATATAACGTCCTACTGTCGCTCGTTTATCACCAAAGGACTGCGCGTTTGATAATCTACGGACAAGCATGGTCGGATCCAACACTAGTGCACCTAGTTTGCATAACAAAAAAAGTTGGTGAAAATAAAATTTTGATGGGCTAACCAGTGATATGCAAATTAGGTGCACTAGACTGGTGCTGGATCCGACCATGGACAAGTTTGGTCAAGCTGGTCAGTGAAAAAATACCGTGTGTGTTTAAAGTTGCACGTAAAAATTAAGAAACGAAATTTTACGGGCATAGTTATGTGGCCTGAACCTTATAGTACGTAAAACGGCAACAATATAAAAGTTTTTCATCTTATGATTTACATCTTATGATTTTCAAGTCCGTATCTGGGTTATACGAAGAATCAATCTTTAAATTTCGTATTAAAAAATACTCAAGGTAATTAAAGTTTTGTTGAAATGAATACTTTGAAAAGTGATTTTTCGGGAAGTTTCTCTTTAAAAAACAAATTAAAAGAGTGGTACCTCGACAAAAGCCAAAGCGTCTTTCAGTTCTTCGCCAGTACAACTACGAACAAGGTGAGAAAATATAAAATTAAAATTTAATAAAAGTAGGTCTTTCCTATAGTTCACTTTCAAATGTTTGGCTAACTGTCGTAATACAACCGATGATTGTACAGTAGCTTTCTTTACTAGTTGTGGAACAATAATACTTTGAGTGTTCTAGAACAAGATACAAAAAGAGAAAATTAATATCTTCTGGTGTAATATTCTCGTGACGACGCCAGTAAACAAGAGAACATGCACTGATTCAATTTCATATCGCGTGTTCGCCACGCACTCCGCGAAAGCCGCAGTAACTCCTGGGTACAAGGCTGGTCCAGTCAACTTTATACGTACTATATATAACTAGAAAGATGTCTTTAAGTTGGAGATTGAAGTCAATTTTTATAATTGCAGTACATCATTTCCAGTCTCTTCTCCGTCGTAGACAAATCAAAGGGACTGGAAATGACGCACTATAATTATAAAAATTGGCTTGGCTCCAAAGAAAGTCCACAGATTTCTTTCCAGTTAAATATCCAGCTCACTAGGCTAGCCCTCAAATATTAAAATCAATTCAAATTACCTGCAACATGGCTTTAACACTCTTGAAATTAAACACCCGACTAACTTTCGTAAACACACTTAAACAAGACTCGTTCTCTTCACTTATTGGTTCTTGTTGTTGTCCGACTACCTTGTCAACCATAAACTTACAAATGTGAAATTTCAAATCTACAAACAACTCTTGTGTGGATTTCTTCTTAAACTTCGCTACCGCTCTTATCTGAAAAACAAATTGTAAAATATTATTTGAAAAAACTTGTATCTATAATTTAGATTAGCGTATAAACGAAAGGCGGTAAAAAAGAGCGACTAATTATTGATTTGGAAAAATAGATAATGACTCTAAATATTAAATAAACTTGTGCAAAAATGAGGCATTGTTTGCGCCTTAGTGTTGCGTCAATAAGCCGGTGCTATTTTAGATTGTAATCCAGGTAGTTGCAAATGAAGATGTACTGTCATGCAGGTTAAAATAAATATAGGAATATACAGGCTATATTAAAAAAAGAAAATGAACCGTAGTTTAAAACATTTTTGTACTATGACCTATATATACTTTATTATTTTACTTTATTATACTTTTATTGTTTTATTTCCAATCAGTGCAAAAACTGGGGGTGCAACCCCCCGTCCCCGCGGTCCCTGCTGTCATGTCATTGTACTTCACTTAATTTACTTTCATTCGCTGCGAACAAGTGCAAATAAATCATTGCGCCATGTTTAAATTACCAAAATTAAATACATTACCTGAGTGAAAGCAAGAGAAGAAATTATTTTGGTATCACTCAAAAGCGTTTCCAGTAAACTTATAATAACAACAAGGAGAAGGTCGTCTTGAGCTTCTTTACCAAGTTCACCAATTGTATAAACAACAGTTTCTTGAAGTCTACAATAAAAAAAAATAAACGAGAAAATCATGAGTCATATCATCCCAAATATAAGTAGAGTTCGAGGAATGCATAAAACCCTGGGTACGAGGTTGAGCAGCGTGCTAACCACTTTTGTTACCCATGCTTCCCACATGTAGCCCGATGTTCATTTTATACATACAAGTTGTAATACTCTTTGAAATAAGTGATTATATAATTTCAAAGATTGTAACAAAAAATCATTTGATTAATAGGCGTAAAACATTCAAGAAAATCGTGATTACCATGACATGAACATATGTCATTGTATAAGTAAGTCGTTTTACCTTATTTTCTTCTTTGCGGATACTTTAGTAAAGACTTCTTTAACTTTTGCTACAATTGTTTTTGTGCTATTAACATCTTGTTTTGTCAAGCAAGGCAGCAACTTACTACATAACAAATAAAATTAAACATTTAGTAACACAAAAAAAATTCAACAAAAATCGAATGACAATGGCAAAGTTAAAAATTCCAGTTCTCATAGACGTTACAGCAAATTTGCCTTAAAAAGTTTTTATTCTTAAAGCATTATTTACATCAGACATTTTTTAAACTAAAACTTTCAAATTATAAACGATTTTAAGTAATAATTCTTAATAATGCTACATTTAATAATAAAATATTTACACATTTACCTGAACTTAATCCTGATATCATAATCTTGATCTTCTATTAATCCAATACATTCATTCACTATTTGAGAATAATAATCAGGCGAGAACTGGATGTGGTTTATGAGACGTTTAAAACTGATAACAAACAAAAGTTTTGTTTCTGCTGAGGCGCCGGGAAGTATTAACTTCAAAATATCACAAAAAAATCCTTCATACTTTGAAGACGTCGCTAAAAAATTAACATTAAGTGTTAGTAGAAACCTACTTTTTACACAAGGCTCTGATATCTGGATGCTGGTAAAATTTTCCTGAGCTTCTCATTGATAGCAAAACCTTGTTTTCAAAATATCAAAAAATAATTCATACCTTGTCTTGATACAGTATTATTAATACAAATGCCACAAGAAAAAGGTTTTAATTTCACCGGGAACGTTTCCACATCGATAATATTCTTTATATTAAGACAGCCACACAATGCACAACCAAGATCACCTAAACATTTTGCCAAAGATTGCTTCATAACTTCTGTGTTGCTGTGTTTCACTTTGTTCAATATTTCATCTCGTTCATCACCTCGGATCACTGTCACAAATACTGGTAGTAAATTGATCGCCGTGCACTCAATGTCACCAAATTTGTCTAACTACAAATAATGTGAATATAACAGTCGTGTGAGGTAAACAAATAGTAAACAGACAGACAGACAGACA
>JAOBAZ010144992.1:0-10846 GCA_026546875.1 Pteroeides caledonicum | reverse complement strand
CAGTGACCTCTGGTTCAGCCCCTTGATGTGGTACCTTAATGTATACATGTGCATTTTGTAGTGAACTAGGATTTTGGACATACCAAACCAGCCGAGAAACAAAAAAGCGAGTTCATTCTATAATACCTTACTATTTATCAAGAACTGAGATTTTATTTTCATATGATAAATGATAAACAAGACTATAAGAAATTCAGTACATATTCGCTCACCAAAACAAAACCGTTTTGTTTGAAAACGTTGCCAGCTACCATTTTCCCTTGAACTTTCAGATCTGCAATATTCGGTGGTTCTTTTCGAATGGAAGCTCGTATAGTTTAAGTATCACACCAATTGAAACTAAAGTTCTGTTGAAGCCACCAAAACCCAAGGCACTGATGTTCATGATCATATCTTGACCTGAAACCAAACACGACTAAAACAGCAAAAACGTTTTGGCGGGAAAATGCCACCCGCCATAGGTTCCCCAAATAATTTATGTTTTTATTACAAATGCATCTGTGACTATGATGTCTCAGGTATATGTTTTAATTATGTCTGATTTAGTTTTACTCGAAATAGCATGAATATGACAAATTTACCAAATCTGAAAAATAAATTACACGTTCTCTAGTAATAAGTAGTTTATTTTCTATCCTTTAAAACCCTACGTAAGATTTTCCCAGTGCTGGACTTTGGAATTTCATTAACAAACTCGATTCCACCACGAAGCTTTTTGTACGGAGCTACTAAAGCATTGAAATAGCTGTGTATTTCTTCTTCACTCACACCTCTTGCTAAAACAAAACCTTTTGGTAACTCTCCGCATTCTTCATCTTCCACTCCAATCACACAAGCATCTTCTATCTTTGGATGCCCAATAAGAATTGCCTCAAGTTCGGCTGGGGCAACCTGGTATTAAAAAGTGTAACTTTGTTGGAAACAGGAAAGCATTTTCATATTTTTGTTGGGAGGGTGGACAAGAGGGGCTGGTACTGTAAATTTTGCAACATTAGAAAACAAACCTGCAAGAAGGCTGGGGTCACATGACTGTCACATGGTTGCCTACAGTTTAGGGTTAGGGAGGAATTGATATAAATAACTTACTGGTATATATTAGTTAAGGGGGGTGCCAACCATTTTTGGAGGGGTGCCAAACATCTCCAGGGTGGTGCACACCACAAACCAGAAACTTCGTGTATGGTTGGAAAAAACTTATTTATTTATATGCCACAGAGTGTAAATCCGGGTAAGTCAAGGCAATGAGAGTTGGTAAATGTTGTAACTGTAGATCATCGACTCTGATGCACTCTCGTCGAAATTCATCAACTTTTATCACCTTTGAACTGGTTCAAATTTTGGAAACAGATTAGTCCTTAGACCCCGTTGGTACCGGGTTCGCGTAGTCACGACATCGAGTTCGGTCAGTTTGAGATCATATTTTCTCTTACCACTTTTTCTATGATTTATTGTTATTAAATTATCTAATCTTATTATAAATTTATAAGTCACACTCGTCTTGAAAGTATTCAATTTCTTGTCGTGACCATACCGATTCGGTCCCGTGTAAACGGGGTCTTAGACGTCTAGTTAGAGAACTTAGTAAATATGATTTCGATACCGTTCGCTTTTCCTTTGCTAGTTGCTCACGAACGTCGTTTGTTTGTTTATTGTGCAAATTGAATTGATGAGAGTGCATTGAGAATCCGTGAGAGTATCAAACGTGAGAAAACGTTGCCACTCTCAATCAATTGTTATCCTCGTTTGAACGAAGCTTAAGTCAACCATAAAATATTAAAAACATTTACCTGATAAGCTTTGTATTTAATAAGTTCTTTACATCGATCTACAACACTAAAAAATCCATCAGAATCATAAAAACCAATGTCCCCAGTATGAAGCCAGCCACCAGCTCTAATAGTTTCATTTGTTGCCTCGGGGTTGTTTAAGTACCCTAAAACGAATCCATAACAATGAACTGTTTCCAAACTTTTTAGCATAATTATAAATTCATCAATTCATTTAATTTCATTTTCCATAACCGAAACAAACGGGAAAGCAATTTTGTTTTGTCTGAAACTCGAACGGGGATTCGCCGAGCTAGAGTAACTAATCAAAAAAGAACTGAGCCGACTTTGAATATAAGCTAATTTTACATATACGTGATCCAATAAATATTTTTATTGAACTTCAGTCCAGTATCACAGAAAATGCCCAGTCAGTGGGTTGAGTCAGTGGTATAACATCTCCCCGTATTTTTATCCAAAACATCCAGTTTACCAGTTTAAGGACCAGCCAGCAGAGCATGCTCAATGGCCAAAGGATGCAGTTTACTGGCTGCATCAGATGAGTAGTGCGGGCACAAAAACGTCAAAAGAACCGACACGAGTAAGCTTTCTGGTCATTTCTGCATTTTTGATTTTGTGCGAGTATATCTACCGACTTGTCCAAAGTTGAATATTTTAATTATAGGTTGGTCAAAAGTTTAATATTTTAATTTTATGTTTACCTTTCATGACTTGGGGTCCCCTAAAACAAAGTTCACCAGCTTCATTTGCACCTAGAGTTTCACCGGTTTCCAAATCAACTACCTGTAAAATCATGTAAATGTCGTAGTTAGATTTTTTGGCGAGGATTCATGTGAGATGGGTAACATGTCAAGGAATTCAGCTGTGTGCAATATGAAGCCCAGACTACACACCAAATGATAAAATGACTATCAGTACTAGTGTTAACTGAACTCCATGGGAATACGCAACTTGGTAGGACTTGCTCTTTGCCAAACTTTCCCTCTGAAATGTTACTATAAATCTAATTATGCTATACAGGGTGTCCCAAAAAAAATGTACCGCTACAAACTATGACGAATATTTCTTTAAGCTTTACCGCTATTTGTTAATTGTTATTATGTGATGAAAGACTAATATCATCTATGTTTTGTCACCAAGTTTCAAATTGAAATGTTAACACGCACGATTTTTACAATGATTTAAAACAGTCAGATCAAAATTCTCGCTTGTCCAAGTTTTGCATAATTATTTAAAGTTACATGCTAACATTGTGGGATTTAACATTTAATTTCCAATGCCTAAGACAACTACTTTATGAACCTGAACGACAACATTAATATTTTTTGCTCTACGTGTTCTCCTTGAAGTTCCACGCATTTTCTGGCCATTGCTCGCATGTCTCTCATTGCCCGCCTAGTCCTTCGTGTTAGTCGAATCGCATCGAACTCGTTGGCTGGTGGGGTTTTGTACACTTGGTCTTTCACGTGTCCCCACAAAAAGAAATCTAATGGGGTAAGATCAGTTGATCTGGGTGACCATTCGTGCTCTTGACCGAGTGCGACTATTCGATCTCTAGAGCTCGTTTACCATTTGAAGTTTTTAAATAATTATGCGAAACTTGGACGAGCGAGAATTTTGGTCTTATTTCTTTGGATCGCTGTAAAAATCGCGCGTTTTAATATTTCAATCTGAAATTTGGGGACAAAACATATATGATATTAGTCTATCATCATGTAATAACAATTAATAAATTGCGCCAAAAGTTAGAAAAATACTCGTCATAGTTTGGCGGGGGACATTTTTTTTGGGACACCCTGTAAAAAGGCTGTAGCTATTGTTCGTTTCAATATCATTTAAACCTAATTAGCAATTTCTGAATGAATTCGAGCATAACATGAAGAATCAAGCACAAACCATTTGTGTTATTGACTAAGACTGAGGGCTGCAGGTTGATAACATCTATGATAACATAAACTGACTTATGATTGATTATTTATCATGCGAAAACCGCAAATTCAATACTTGTTTTGTTATTTAAAATGATAATAACATTTAGGTGTTAATGTATATAACAGCTACAAAATTGGTGTGCATAACGCGTTACAAAGTTGGTGTGTATAACAACCAGCTCTTCGCTGTAGCCTGTCAATTGGTAATATATCACTGTATATACTTTCTCTTTTCTTACGTCATTCTTCAATAATTACCTTTTACTCTCTTTTATAGCATGTTTATTCCCTTTATTCCCTAATTTTAATGCACTTAATTTCAAGGACGACAAGCCTCCATTGTAATAAATTATGTCATAACATGCAATAATTTTTGTTCCAATCACAGAATGGGATGTCAATCGGTCAATATGTTTTCTCTTATATCACACAATTGACCTCATAAATCCATATTTGGTACAGCAGGAGTGCATATGACGATTGGTTTTTAGCCAATGAGAGACTGGCAGAATATGAACCTACTAGTAAGGTAGACTATACATGTATATCAATAATACATCATGGTGAAATACCTTGGCTTCTGTAAGTGAAAGAAGATCTCCAACCACACCAACTTTTTTAGAAAGAGGAGGAGTAATTAGCACAATTGGACTTGTCTCAGTCAATCCATAACCTATTACAAACAATACCTGAAACTTGTGATTTCATTAACATGCATAGCCAGAAAAAATATGTTGAAAAGACACTGCATTTCAGCCACTAAGTTCATCACTGTCAGTATTTTATTCTGCTAACAAAAAAGTTTAAATAAAAAACCTTGCTGAGGTTTAACAAGACAATTATGTACATTAATGTATAGTTTTGTATACTAGGTACTTCTTACAATAATTACATGTATGTTAAACAAAATATAATTATAGCAGACAGAAGTTAAAAAGAATTAACAGACCTTGTTGCACAACAAAATCAGATGTAAGTAAAGATTTTGTTTTTAGCCGCTCAAGGACCAATTGTTGGGTGTCTCCTGAAAGTGGTGCTGCTCCACACAAAAGAAGTCCAAGAGATGGAAAATTATAATTGTCCACCAATGGACTTTTTGCAAGAAACAAGGCCAAAGGTGGAGTTATATGGGCTTTAGAAATCTAAATTAAATAAATGTATATTTCATTTGGTTGGCAGTTAAGCTATTGCTGGCTGGGGTTTCTCCTAGGTGAGCAATATTGCATTAGCCAAAGCAAAATCTGTAAGGTGGCCAATTGGGGCTGGCAGCTCATGGGTTAAGTTTAAAACTTTACAAAGGAAACTTAAAATGTTTAGTTAGCTGAGAGTTGAACTAAATGAGGACAGTGTCTTGCAGTATGGGTTGATTCACAGTTGAACACACATAGAACCACTCCTACTCAATGGATCTGTTTTGAGGCATTTAAGGTAACATATCGCTGGCATTTTATCTGGCACTACAGTAGCCAGAGTAAAATCTGGCAGTTTGCACCTGGTGTTTCTGATTGTACGTTTGATCGCCCCCCAGAAAAATGTGACGTAAATTTACATATGGAGGAGCAAAAAGACTGGGAAGAGAATGACAGCGTGACTTATATATCTTTTTGTTGATGTTGTTTTTTCGTAAAATAAAAAACAAAAAAAAACCCTGGCACCATCGCACATGAGTTTATTTGACATAAAAACCTGTCAAATTGAAAGCCACAGTGCAAAACTGTGACTTTTTTAATTACTAACCTTGAAATTTTGCATGGTTTCTAAAAATAAAACCTCTTCAAATCTAGGTAAAGTTACCAATGTGGAGCCACTATAAAAACAAACTGCCAGCAAAACATTTAAACCATAGATATGGAAAAAAGGAAGAAGCCCAAGAAGAGTATCATCACTGGTGTACATACTGTGATAACTGTTATCTAAATATTGTTGTATATTGCTTGAGAGATTAAAATGTGTCAACATTACTCCTTTGGGTAACCCTGTTGTACCACTAGAGTATGGTATGACTGCAACATCTTCCTTTGGGTTGATTGAGATGTCTGTGGGAAAGTCTTTCCCATCATCAGACAAAAGAGATGAAAATGGTCTGCATCCTTCAGCTTCACCCACAACAAATACTTCTTTTATTCCACAAATGTTTGCTGCTTTTTTGGCATTTGGTGCCAATAATGGAGCTGTAAAAATAGCCTTGGTTTTTGCATCTTTGAACTGTGTAGATATTTCTGGAACAGTTGCCAAGCTTGAAACCGTTGTAACAATTCCACCCAGAGACAAAACTGCCAAATAAATAATTGGGAACTCAGGACAATTTGTGCAATATATTCCAAAAACATCTCCTTTTTTGAAACCATACTTAGTTAAAGCTGAAGCACACTTGATTGATAATTCCTGTAACTGTTGAAATGTGTATCCCTGTCCAGTTATGCTATCAACCTAGAAAATATATGCAGTGAAGTTAGCTCTTTCCCTCCTGAAGTTCTTCACTTGTCAACTAAAATACTCAGGTTAGACACAGTAAAATTAAAAATTTTGGGGGAAAATAATAATTGAAAATAAAAAATTAAATTATGGTTACGGTTATCTTCAAACTACCACAGTTAATTTTAAAGCCAAGACACAAATAGTACAGTACAACTCCTCCCACAGATTTCTCCAATCCCAAAACAAAAATTTAAAAATCCATCCCTGGGTTTAGTAAATCTTCCAACTCCCATCTTGTCAGTTTTGTAAAATTACATATACATACAATTGCCGTCTTGTTGCCAAACGCCTCAAATTTCTTAAAAACGATTTCTGGTAGTGATTTATTCTCGATTAGATCGACTTTTGGACTTGGACTTGTCAGGATGTTGGTGCAAGTAGTAGTGTTTTGTATGCCAGTGGACGCCAGAGCCGGGGCATTGCAACAAAAGCTATACAAATTAGAATATACCGAATAAGTTAGCAAACAATATTTAAAACGAACTCAACTTGACGGAATAACAGTAATCGTAACTAAAAAAAACGATCATACAATCATGGTCGCATCAGGTTTTGATACCGTATAATATATATTGCCGATATTATTAGTTACGGGCAATGAAACTGAAAACTTAAAAATGTACAATGCCAATGGATTTAATAATGTCCATCGCGATTTTATTACCAATATTGTTTCATGTGCATTCAAGCAAACATTCAAGCAAATTCGGGAATTGTTTATTCCACAATTATTAAAATATCGAAACTCAGTACACGTAAATAAGGATGCACTTACCAACGCCGTAAATGACCCACCGGGAAATTACATAGCCCGGTTGAGCTCTTTCCAAAAGTAAATAACCGGTTCACAAACGCCATTATTTTATGTAAAACAATAGTACACGATACAGTTAATATCGGTGGTATCCTGTGACAAATATGTATAAGACACGGCAGGCGCGCACGTTAGGTTGTTCGCGATATACCAGGGACCAGTGACCAGGGTTCATCATCTGTGCATTGATTGATACCGATACGATATTACAAAAATGTTTATTTAATGGTAGAGGAAGCACACAACAGCCGAGCAGAGTAAAATTGATTAGTGGATAAAATATTTGCCTACATGGGTTAAAATGCTCAAATTGACAATAAAAACAGGCCAGACCAATGTTGGGCTACATGTCACTATGATAATTGTCAGTAGTCACCCTAATATCTCTGGGGTGGCAATGCAAATTTTATTGTGCTCAGATTGTGAAAACAATGTATTTCTAACGAAATCAATAATGGTAATGGTTTAAAATTTGCCATAATCTTTAGAAATGTTCTACACCCAAACTGTCAAATTCGAAATATACTAATTGACTGGTATGTGTAGTTGTTAGAGCATGAAAAAAATGGAGTAAATGAGGTAATGTTTTCATGACTGGTAACATGCCAAGAACTTTACAAAATAGTTTGCAACTCTATAATTGCTAGAGTTCTTCCCTTTAAAAATAAAATTGTCTAGGGTTAGCCAAAGTAAAATAAAATATATCACCAGTGAATGGGTTAAGATTTTTAATAAGGAGTAAAAAAAACCTTGAAGAATAACCACTTTGATTTAACTTAATACAAACACTAAGAGATATATAGGCACACTGGCCAGTTCTCAATACCACCCTAACTTCACACATGTCCACACTCAAATCTGACTTACTTACATATCCAACCTCGTACCCAGGTCAGGATCTCCACTCCCACTACACCAGACCCCAAAATCACCATTCACAGAAACAAAATCCACACAAGAGCCTAGTATCACCCCAGATTCTCAACATATCTCAGTAAACTAGCTGGTTAAAGCAGTAAAGTAGAGTCCAACCTCAAGAATTCAAACTTGCTATTAACTACTCATTTTTGTTCAGAGTTAAAGTCCTTAAGAATTCCTTGCTCCAAATGAATATTTTGTACTTTAAACGTTTTCTTACGGCGAGCTGGTTTCTTCTTTTGAGCTAAAGTCACTGGCTTCCTTAATGCTGAATCCTTCATTGTACTTATGCCATGATTCATCAAATACTTCTCAATATCATTTTCTCCCATTCCTTCAACACTAGAGTGCCGCCATAGCTCTTTAAACTTCTCATCCACCTCTAGCGAATGTTGTAAATCATTGTGGAAAATAATAAGCTTCTTGTCTGTTGATCTAGTAACTGTTAAAGCTTGACCTTTTGCAGTTGTGTAACTGAGTATCCTCTCAGCTAGTGGTAAACTTTCCTGAACATCATCAAAAAGCAGCCCTCCCTGCCCGTGTTGATCATGCTTTTGAAGTACCTCCAGAAATGATTTCTTATTTTTCATGTTGTATATAGGTTTAAAAGCAAACTTGCCATCTTTACACACAAGCTTTTCATTTCCTCGAAGAGCTTCATTATCCAGCCAACTCTTATCTTTTGGGTCAATATCAGTGTATTTTATTTGGTCTAATATTTCATCCAGGGATAACGCCTCAAACTTACCACCAAGATGGCGGCTCTTCATCGCATCGACAATCGTCGCAAGAACAGCAAACCGATTCTTGCTGCGTAACGTCACTGTTTTGTAGTCCAAAACACTGCTGCTTTTTTTTGACTGTACAAGATTTCCTCCAAAACTCCTTTTCCGTGACTGGGCTTTCTTTTGCTGATCGTCCGTCCGGTTCGCTTTCGTCTTTTCCTTGGATTTTCTTGATTCTACTGTTGGTTGGGCAAGGCTACGCTTCTTAAAAGCATTAAATTGTTTCTCTAACTTAGGGTCCATCTTAGAATCCACTGAAAGAAGGAGAAAAAAACTTTTCAAAACGTTTGGAAATACATCAATCCCATTGTTCGCGATCCATGTTGTTCGCGTATACCCGGCCGCGCTAATTACTCACTGCGGTGACCACGCGTGGAGGCACGCGTTGCGCGCGAGGAGCGATTTGGCGGGAAGTTTTGTTTTCACTTGTGTACAAGGTGTTTCAAGACCGCAATGTTGGGGCTAATGTCTGACGATGAGAATGATCTTCAGGTACACCGAAGTTGAAACAAATACAGCTTTAGTTAATTGTTTTTTGTTATATTTGTACTGAAATCGTTTTTCTTGCAGCCGCTTGCTGCGAATAGCGATCTCTTCGACGCGGAGCTTGATAGCGAACCAGAAGAGGGACGAATTAATAGCAGGGAACAAGCTTCACTTATTGAAGAGGGAATAGATGAAGAAGATAAAGACAATGAGGAGGTTAAGTGGCCAGAAATGAGCGATGAAGAGGATGCCGTTATTAAGAAACCAAAAAAGTTAAAGAAATATCGAGTATGATAATATTTATTATTTTATATTGCATCGTTTTAATTTATTAAATCAGGTTAATTATTATGTTATATATGAGAATAATATGACATGTGTTTAAATAAATTGAATATTTTATGCAAACAGGAGCCCAAGAAACGAAAGGCAAAGAAATCTGCTGTTCAGAAAATCCACAGTGAAAGCCAAAGGCTGATAAGAGGTATGTTTATTATATATGTTTTATACATTGTTGTCTATTGTAAACTTAAATGGACAGACGGACACACAGACATGGACTGACACAGATGTGATCATGTGGACAGACAGATGGATGGATGGATGGAGGGACAGACAGACAAACAGACAGACAGACAGCTGGTAGTACATGGTACATTTAATTATCATAATATTTCTAGAAGCAAATGTGAAACTTCCTTATCACCAACCACCAAGCAAAGACATTGCTCACTTTTTAAAAAGAGTTCCACTTTGTAAAAATAGCCAAACAAAACCAAAGAAGTAAGTTTTATAGTACAAGTGATATATTAGTAAGTTTACTACTGAACAGTATATTGTACTCAATGTTTTTATTAGCCATTAAATTATGCAGTTATCCATGTCTTGTGATTCCCTTTATGCAGACAGAATATTGTTGAAAAAAGGTCTAATGAAGAAGAGCTGTCAAGTTTCAAAATTGAAGGAAACCAATCAAATGAGGATATTACTAGTCCAACTGAGAATAATACCATTGTACCAGACAAGGCTTTGGTCAAACCAAAATTAAGTTCAGCCTCAGATTTTGTCTTTGATGAACGTCCCAAAGAAAAACCACCAGGGATGAACAACTTAATAGAAAGGTAAGCAGTTATTAACCAGGCTCATATTTTTACCACCTGACAGTAAAAGTCTATCAGTGGGAGTTTTTATAACTTTTTTGAATTTACTCAAACCTTTATTGTGTGTCAATTTATGAAATTATATTGTCTTGTTTAGATTTTTTAAACATAGCAAAGCTAAACCAAAACAACAAGATGTAGTAGAAGTTATAATAGATAAAAAAAATGATGGGTTAACAACTGAAGAACATGAACAGGGACAAGGCGATAAAGCTGTAAAAATAAAACGAAAGCCAAAAATTTCTCCAGGTACAACAATTATTAACTTAACCCATAGCCAGCCTGACAATCTGGTATGCAAATATTTTTGTATACATAAACCATAAAACAAAGAAGATAAAGATTTGTTTGTACCATACGATATGACAAAATAACATAATTACAAGTTGAAAAGAAATAAAAAATTGGTGCTAGCTGTTTGTAATAACCATATGGCTAACATAGCACAAACAGCTAGAATTTTTAAAGAAATAATGAATTTTTAAAG
>JAOBAZ010144881.1:0-10846 GCA_026546875.1 Pteroeides caledonicum | reverse complement strand
ATATATATCATTTTAAAGTGTACATGGCAAATTTAAGGGAGAACAAAATTCACTGTTGCGAATTTTCAATCCAATGTTACCTCGTCCCAAAAACAACCAGAAACTACAATAAGTTCTGTGTCAGTAACACCATAGTAGGTTTGTGGTGGTCTTAACAATATGGCGGCCATTAGCTTCATTTATGCATAGCTTACGTACTATCATAGTTTTCGGATCTGTGATTGTAACATGCTGTAAAATTTTGAATATAATAATTTTTTTGAAAGTAAAATCGTCTAGCGTTAGGGTTTGTTTACATGATCTCGCTTGGCCGAGATGCAATGAGACGTGAGATTGGTTTGATGTATTGAGTTATTACATTCACGAATCGTTACACTGGGATTGTATTTAATAATAAAATCCCATAGTTTGAAAGGATTGCTTAGAATAGTGAACTATCCTTTGATCTTTGACGACTTTCAAATTTTCACCATGAGTGTCAGCATTAGTTTGCTATAACATGAATTGCAGTTCATTCCCATACATGAGAACGACATTACCCCTCATTGCAACCCGGCTAAACGTAACGGAATCATGGGAAAAGTCCGATAGACAGTAAAATACAAGACCCCAAAAAAGCCAGGTGATCTGAGACGGAGCAAAAAGACTCGGGGCCAGCAACTGAATTGAAATCCAATTTCGTACTTTTATTCGCTTATTACACCGTGATTTTTTTTGTGAAACGATTTGAAACTTTGTTTGGGGAAATGAATAGCTGGGATAAAGAATTTGATAAAGAAATTTATTACATATAATGATACATCAAGACCTTTTAAACCAGAAACGATTTCCTATTTGATAACTAGTCCTAGGTCCTTTCCGAGTTTCCAGGTCACCTGGAGAACATGCGGTTGTAAGGGTTAACGAAGGGCAGCCAGTCAGTGATCCTGTTCACACTCGGGGAACAAAATATACTAATCTACAAGAATGTACCGAGCACTGATCTCTATATTACCTGGATCGGCTGAACTGAGCTCTTGCGTGACCCCACTGGCGGCCATATTTGTACACCACGAAGGAGATATATTTTTGTTTTGTGCTCCCAGAAGTTGTTGACCTTATGAAAGGTTTATTTCAACAAAAAAAGTGACATTTTAAACATTTAATGAGGTATTTAAAACTATTTACACAAGCAGAAATATCTACTGATTAGTTTTCGCTGGCCGCCATATTTAAACACCCAAGAGAAATTTTGTTTTGTTTAATTTCCTTTTTTGTCCTTTCCAATACAGTGAATTTCAGATTAAAAGCAAACATTTATGATAACTGTAACCTTTCGGACAATTTTTCACATAATGAAGAACATTCTCTGCAAAGTATTAGGAATTTTGTGTTAAAGGCAACATGGCGGCCAGTGGGTTCACGCTACATATAGCATTTAGTAAGGTATAGCCAATCAAGTTACTAGAGATCAGTGGTACTAAGGCAGAAGAAATCCTTTAAGCCTCGTCCACACGAGCAATTTTTGTTGCAACTATATGTGACAACTTTTATTTGACCGAGTACGCGTACGATCCACACGGACAATTATTATGTGGCAACTATTGTGAACGTCATGTTGGCCACGCGAAAACACTTTGTATAGGTGCTTGGGCACCACTATTTTCTTAAGACGTTTGTCACATTTTATGTGATGAGTCGTCCACACGATCAAATAATCGTATATGACAATTTTTATGTGGCATATGAAAGCTAGGATTTGTCATGTATTAGTCACAAAATTTTGTCAATTTTCCTCGTCCACACGGTCGTTAGAATTATCACATAAAAATTTTCACATAAAAATTGCCTGTGTGGACGAAGCTTTAAAATTTCTTTATACCATGTTAACATTTCCCTACATCAAAATTTCATTTTCACCCTTGTAGACATTTCTTGGTCAAAAATACGGCTATCGTCCATTTCCTGCTAAAATCCTCGCAACAGAGTTTCACCGTTTGTTGGACGCTGTACCGGACGAACAAGACAAGGACTTGCTGAAATTTTGGTTTTACCTTGACGAGAACAGTGTACCCCCGGTTTACATCCTTCAGCCAATCACAGTTCACTTGCCTCATTTTAACGATAATGAAAATAATGAAATGAGAAAAGCGGACCGAGGAAAATGGTGGACACAGTTTGAAAGAATGCAAGTTATTTTAAGACAAGCGGCATTGAAGAACTTAGACAAGAAGGAAGCAGAGAAATACTTAATATCAGGTCAGAAAACATGTATTAAAGGAAGGGCTTTTACCATACACACGCAAAAATCTCACAGCTAGTAACAACACTGTTTGTTCAACATGTCGGCAACAGCGTTGTTAACATGACAGAACATGACCTGTTAAAACAACACGGTTCTAGCATATTAAAACATGGTAAAACAGGAATGTTGAATCAACAGTGTTGTTCATGCACGTCATATTGATACAAAAACATAGCTGTTGAAGAAATCATGTTCATAATTGATAAAACAACACTGTTCAACGTTGTTAGTTCATCATGCTCATATATACATGTTGTATCATGTATGAACAATGTTCATTTAACACCACTGTTTGTTGCTGTTCTAACGGAAATGAACAATGTTGTGAACCATGTTTATTCATCACCCTAGAACAGTACTGTTTCAACAGCTATGAACAGATCTGTTAACAATCCTGTACAAGTTGGTCAGCTCATACATGTTCAAAGGTGTTAATAGCTAAAGAAACTCTGAGATTTTTACACGTGTAAGTCACTGCCTTATTTTGAGGAACTGATATAAGAAGCGCAGGATAGAGAAACCAGATTTTTTCATCAGTTATTACGAAAACTGTGCTGCAGTGTTAACAAATTGTATTCTTTTTACCGAACGGGTGTTACTGCAATTTTTTGTATTTCAAAAAACTTTTTCAAATTTTAATAAAAATTTTACCAATTTTATTTTACCAAAACTTTCCCCCAATTACCTATTCTTACCAAACGTAAACCAATTTACCAAATCTGTGTCACACTGGGTGGGGGTGATGGGCGAAATGCTCTCCCCAAAATACTTTTTTGAAGAAAATTCGACCAACTTTAATCTGTCGAGAAAACGTGATCACAAAACTAGGTTTTAGGATAAATTAATTAAAAAAAATACCTTAAATTTTTGGACTATATTCGTCTCGGCGAATATTGAGACGAATATTGTCCGATAATGACCTTGCCTTCGGCGAATAATTGTCAAATAATTTTATTTTATATATAGTGACAGAAGACGAGATTCATAATGGGATCCTAAACGCCGCTGACCCAAACAAGCATTGCTTGTGGTTTCGACGAACAATCAAGAATCTGGAAGAAAACGCGCCAAAGTCAAAGAACATTGGTCGTTTTTACATTGACATGATAAATGAAAATCTTGACAAGGAGGCTGTGGAACTATTGAAACAACTAAAAGAAACTCGAGTAGAGAAAACCTTGGAGAAATCCAACATTATTGACTACGATATTACTTGGAATATCGAGAAAGGAATGGATCCAGAAAGTTTCTCAGAACACGAGAAGTATATTGAGAAATTGTGTTCGGATTTCCAGGAAAGATTAATCGAGAATATAAAAGATGGTATGAATGACAGAGTTCGCGTGGAAGTCAAAGATCCGCTGTACGAGGAGGTCGCACAGCATATCTCCACATGTCAGGAGAAGTGCAACCTGTTTCACGGTAGGGACCTGGAACTAGAACAGGTCAAAGAGTATCTAAGCAACGCTGATCAAACGCCATTGGTTGTTTATGGAGAGTCGGGATGCGGCAAGACTTCGTTGGTTGCCATGGCAGCAAGACAAGCTGATGTGAGGACGGGAACGAGGCCGATGATTGTCATTCGATTCCTGGGAACGACACAACAATCGAGCAATATTCGCAGTGCGTTGTATTCTGTGTGTCAACAGATATGTAGGATTTATGACAATGACCCAGCAGAAGTTCCTGAGGTGAGCATTTTTAGATGTACTGCACTATACATTTGCTGGGTTTATTCGCATAATATTTACTGTTTCAAGATGAAATTCGTATCTTCGGCCCCCCATGTGGTCATAGTCAGTAGAGTAGATAGTCTGGAAGCTTATTAAAAATTCAATAGAACTATTTATCCATGTTGATCTCGGTTTATGCAAACTTTGTGCACCTTCGTCATCACGTGCCAATTGTATTTTGGGACGAAAAACCAATAACAGCGCTTTAAATCTCTATTGTTCAAACTCATGGATGAGTGTTTTTCCGAATCATTCTTATTGGTTGTTTAAGTCGATATTCACTAGACACGTGATCACGAAGGTGCACAAATTTGCATGAACCTAGACAATAACATAGACAATGAGTTCTATTCAATATTTGAGTTTCCAAACCGCCAACTCTACTGATGGTGCGATATTACGATTTGAAAACTAGGACTAGTTTAAACGTCCTTCCATTTTCCATCCATCTATTTCGAAGCCAGAATAGTTTTGAGATATAGGGCATGCTTTTCAAAAGGGGCAAGGACAAAACAAAAATTATAACTTGAAAATAGTATTAGAATGTTGAATTTGTTTGCTAGTATTTGGTTTGTGTTTACGTATGTGTAAGGCTTAATTAATTTTAAGAGAGAAAAGATGGTTAGCAGTGTCTAAGATTGTGAAGCAGGAGCAAGTGTATTTGGATTTGCAATTAAGATTTTCTAAAATATTTGTAGTTTTCTTCCTTCTGTTTTGCAATGATGTGATACAAAATTTTAACTGCAATATTTTGTAATATGTAATGTATTTAACAATTATTGGATCAGGTCTTTGTGATATACGGAATTATCAAGGTAGAGGTTTCCCGCCTTTTGAGCGATACTGCTAGCGCAATTGCGGGCTCAAGCACGGAACTTACAGAAGTCAGTTAGCTGCTAGCAGATAACCGAGTTATCTCTAGGTATTTCTTGATTGGCGAATTTAACTGCGTGCGGTTAGCCAATCAAAACGGGCAAAACGACTACAATGTATAATAATATGTAATATCTAATATATCCATCGTTATTGGTTGAAATTTGTGTTGTGGCTTTACTTTTGACTCCATTCTTTTTGTTTTTTTCAAAACAGGACTACAACAAACTAACCAAATATTTTGCTGAGATTCTTGGCAAGGCAACTTCTCAGAAACCGTTGGTGGTCTTTCTGGATTCGCTTGATCAACTCTCCGAGGATTATGGGGCGAGACAGTTAGCATGGTTACCGTTGGTCTTACCAAGAAACGTTAAACTTGTTTTATCAACTCTCCCTGGAGAAGTGTTCTGTTGCTTTCCAATTTTAAAGGTTGGTTTACAATTGCGAATAGAACTAGGTATTAAAATTGAATCTGTGTTTGGAATGATATGTATTTTTGGACCAGTTTGTTGGTCGATTGGTTAGAAACACGATTGGATTTATCTCGCACAGCGATCCGTTGTTTAAGGTCCTGTTTATATGGAGAAAAGTTGGTTCGGGTTGTTGGGACACCCTTCTATCTGACTCAACTTTAGATGATAAGTTCGCGACGGTGTTTGCTGCCAGTTTAATTGCATGTAATAGCAGCTTGCTTCGACTTTCAACAGGAACAACTTTGCCTCGGCTAGCCGAGCTAAATCGTTAACACTTTGAATACTCGGCGCTTTACAATAAAGTTTAATAGTAGTTTAAAAGTTCAAAGGTGAAGTAAAATCCGCAACTGGCAAATAGCTTTGTTTACATTTTTAACTTTTACACTTATATGATATCCTAACTGAATATCTAACACTGTTCTTTGTTTTTTAAAAAATCTGTTTTTCTTAGAATGCACTCGCCCAAGAGAAATCGTTTGTACATGTGCCACAGCTCCCAAATTCTGAGGCCATAGATATTATCGAGAAATGGTTAAGTGACGGTGGCCGAAGTTTTACGCCGAGCCAAAAGCAACGTGTTCAGCGCGTGTTCGCCACGTGCTCGCTTGCCTTGTTCGTGAAACTTACATTCGACGAAGTGTACAGATGGAAATCGTACAGTCCCGAAGAGGATTGTGTTCTGCAGGAAACCGTGCGAGAAGCGATCAACAGTGTGTTTGAGAAACTCGAATACCGCCATGGTAAACTTCTAGTGAGTCACGCCCTGAGTTACGTCACCCAAAGTAAACATGGCGTGAGTGATACTGAGATGGAAGACCTCCTGTCACTGGACGATGACGTACTTAATGACGTCTACCAATACTGGACGCCTCCATCAAGGCGTCTTCCACCGTTGCTATGGATACGAATTAAGACGGAGCTTGGTTCGTATATGGTTTCCCGAGGTGCCGATGGCGTACGTGTTAACACGTGGTACCATCGACAGTTCTTCGAGACCGCTCGTGAACGGTATCTCTCAAACGAAGAGCAGGTCAAAAAGATATCAGAGGCGATGGGCGAGTACTTCCTGGGAGCCTGGGCAGGAAAGGAGAAGCCATACCAAGACAAGAACGGCAACGAATTGAAGGCGGATCGCTTAGTTGCTAAGCAACCATTGGTATATACCAGAATGCACGGTGGTGAGGGCATTCCTAACAAAGACACCAGCACCGAAACCTCTATCTATAACCTACGTAAGTTTAGCGAGCTTCCTGGCTCTCTGATTGGTGCAAATATGATAGATACCTTGAAAAGTGTCCTGTGCAACTACGAATGGCTCTTCACCAAGCTCCTCGCCACCTCATTCCGTGACGTCGTTGCAGATTTCAACGAAGCCAGTGAAGCATTCCCAGACGACGAGGAGCTTGTACTTGTTCGTGAGGCTTTACAACTGTCGACCAGTGCGCTCGCCCAAGACCCCTCGCAACTGCCATCCCAATTAGTTGGCCGCTTACTGAACAAACTTAAAGAGCCTGGAAACGAAAATATGGAACACGCCAAGCGTCTTGTGTTCGACCAAGCACACCACCCGCCTCATCCTGCCCTGGTGCCTGATAAGGTGTGCCTGACAGAACCTGGCGGTCCAGTTCTACATACAATCACGGCTCACACAAGCTTTACCAATGTTTACCTCACGCGTGACAAGAAACGGATCTTATCAGCTTCTTATGATGGTAGCTTTAAAATATTCGATGCTCGCTACGGTTACTTGATCAGGTCGACGGAGGGGGTCAAGCAAATGACGAAACATTTTTGCGTAGATAAGAGCGAAGAGATTGGTGTTACATCGAGCAGTGGGGTCCTCCAAGTATGGAAGGTCAACACTGGTCAGTTACTTCACAGCTTCAGTTCTTCTAGCAACGTTTCACCCATTACTCTAATCAACGAGGACATCGTTGCCATTACTGAAGGTCGTTTGAAGGTCTATAATTTCCGAAGTGGCGTTGAAGGGAAAAGTTTTGAAGACCCCCGTCTGGAAATCGACGCTCACTGGCACAAAAGTTGTATCGTGTCGCCGACAAGCGGAGACTTGGTAGCGTACTCACGAGATAAAGAGAACTCGGTGAACATCATCAATTACAAGACATCACAGTTGGTACACGAGGTGAACGTTGTTGATATCGAGTCAGTCGATACTATGGCGATCTCAACGGCTGGCATGGTCTACACAGTTGCATACAATGGCGGGCCGGTTGTGTGTTTTGAATTATCGTCTGGGGAAAAGATGAGAAAGATTGTTGGTGGAAGACACGTCGAAATGACAGCTACCATGGCAATAACCCCGAATGATCGGTACTTAGCAATCAATATGTACCAACATGCTGCGGTCTGGGATCTTGTAGAAGATACACAACTTTACCACATTTACCACCCGTGTCCCCTTAATAAAATAGCCTTGGGCCCCGATGGTCGATTGCTTGTCACCGCTGGGTTTGATTACTTGGTGCGTGTTTGGGACCTGAGACGAGTTCTGGACGCCACGCCCAAATCGCACACGATTGACGATTTCGTTGCTCCCAGTAAACTCGTGGAAACGCCGAATGGTAGATACTCAGTGTTGCAGAGCTTTTTCGGCTATATTACTGTATGGGATAATAAGACAGGGGTAAAGATCAAACATATTGGAGGAGATGTTAACCAAACGGCCATGATTGACGACACGACAGCGTTGATATGCGTTGATGAGCAATTGAAGATTCTTGATTTACCAAGCGCGGTGGTGACGCGATCAATCCATGGCAAGTGTAGCTATGACAACGGCAAGGACAAACGCGTGCTTGAGCCCGCGCTGCTTGATCAGCAACGAGTGTTGGTAGCTTCGAGGGGACGACACCATCTGAAGATCATGGACCTTAACACTGGAGAACGTCTGGAAACGCTAAAGGCTGGTGCTGGTCGCATTGAGAGCTTACTGGTCAGTCGAGATTCTAGCACAGCGGTTTGCTTGATGGACGGTGATACCGCTGTCCTGTGGAACTTGCATGACAAGACGCACAAATTGATTCCAGGCTTGCGAAAAAAAGGCGGCTTCATTCACGCGCAAAATTCTGGCATTTCCGATGATGGTTGTCACCTGGTCAACATTGACGACACATCCGGGTCACGGGAACTGGCACGAGTGTACGACTTGCGTGCAGCACGCGTAAAGTACACGTTACCAACTAAAGAACACAAGATTCACTGCGTCGCTATTGCGACAGCCGCAAATCGGGTCCTGACGGGAACAAAAACGTATTGTGTGAGCATTTGGGATTTGGAGTCTGGTCGTAATCTCCACCATCTTGGTGGTTATGAGTATCCCATACACAGCTTGACCGTGTCGCCTGATGGACAACGCGTGCTGACGTCATCCCTCGTGACCAGTGAGCAGAGCATGCGTGTCTATGGCATCAGTAGAGGCGAGCTATTGGCCGCGTTTACTCCCGAGGAGTCCTGGAGATGCGCTTTTCACTGCGATAGCAAGGTAGTATTGTGTAAACCGGGTTTTACTGGCATTGTAAAGTTTTGTTTACGATCTTTGGCCTTGCAAGAAGACTTTGTCTGTGACCGTGACAAGGAAATTGACTGGGGTGAGAAAAAAGTCAGTTTGGATGATGTCACCACCTTCGAAGACGATGGAGATGGTGACACAGAAGATTGATGGAACTTGTTGATGGAAGAACGTCATGAAAGAATAAAAAATTTTGTGCCAAATTTGACTAGTACCTGATTTAATTTAATCAATGTACCTAAGTGTTAATCTAGTACCTAATTTAATTTAAAAAAATAAACCCAAGTGTGCTGTAAGAACTGAAAATTTTGTCATGAGTTACGAAGAAAATAATTTAGAGAAAGACGTATAAGACATAAAAAAGAAAAAAATAAACCTAATGTTAAAGTTATATTTCTATTTTTGTATTGTTACATAATATTTGCTAGGTAATATCAGAAGTGTATCCTAATAAAAGGAAAACTTTCTTGGTAGATTTACTGGATATTCTTGGAATGCTATACTAAAATGAAAAGTTGGCAAGTGTATTTCTATATTTACTAGACGTTCTCAGAATCGTGCTCCAATATAAAAAAACTTCCGTGGTATATTTATTAGATATTCTTAGAATCTTGTACTAAAACCTATAGTTGGCAGGTATATTTACTAGATGTTCCCAGAAAAACTCCATTGGCATATTTACTAGAAATTCTTAAACTACTGTACTGAAATAAATTGTTGGCAGGAGATTTACTTCTATTTACTAAATGTTCTCAAATCATGTCACTAGAAAGAAACGACGATTCACCAGATATATTTGCTTGTATAACGTTTACTATATCTTCTAAATATTATGTCACACTAAAAAATGAAAATTGGCCAGAAGCGTTTACACGGTGTGATGTAATATTTGTGACCCACAGTACTACCGCAGAATAAGGATTTTTATTATATTCTTACTCGATACTCGGCAGAAGCTATTTAGTAAATTGTTAAGGCGAACAATTGATTGTCAAATTACAACATTTTGTTTAGACTTTGTACGACTTATGACGAGTCAAGTAAGACATTGTGAAAGAAGCAACAAATGTTATTTCAGTCCCAGCTATGTGTTAATGGAAGTAAAACACCGAAGAGTTTACCTTAAGCCTGGTTTCCATATGATCGCTACGATCGCCCGTAATAGTGTCCAGCCAATCACAGCAATCCTACTGTTGTTGAGGGAGAGTACTGTGATTGGCTAGACACTATTTCGGGCGCTTGTAGCGATCATATGGAAACCTGCAGGCCTTAACCTCTACTCTCCCAGGTTATTTCCACATTAAAAAGTCATTAAGGTATTGGTGATTGTCCTCAATGAAAAACTGTCTTTGAATCTTATTGTTATTTTGGATTTGAACGTATAATTTGTGAAACTCGGTCGCTCACTTTTGGGGGACTGTAACGATTAACATGGGTGCAAGTTGTCTGCGTATGCGCGAGGTTTACGAAAACAAGATAGCGGCGGTAAAATACACTTGATTAAAAAAGTCTTTTTAAGGGGTCTTCAAGTAAAACAGTCGAAGGTATGATTTATTTCGATATTGTTACATCATACTTTGATGTTTTTTCGTAAATCGCAAAGCGTTAAAATATTACAATGTCATTTTTTGTAGAACGCCATGAGTGTGATTTGAGCACTTCTGTATTTTTACAGGGAGGAAAACACCATAGAAATTTTAAACAGATAATACATTTTCTATATAGTTTTGGTATGGCTTCCTGGAGTAGTTTTCAACAGCATAGAGTAAGATTCTAAATTCTATTGTATGCTGCCGAAAAACTGCTCATATAGAAAACAAACCATAACTATATATAAGATATATCTGTTGAATATTTCTGTAGCGTTTTTTCCTTGTAAAAGTTGTAATAATACGTATACGTATACGTATACATACATATACATACATATACATACATATAGATACATATACAT
>JAOBAZ010144770.1:0-10851 GCA_026546875.1 Pteroeides caledonicum | reverse complement strand
TTCAAATCATTATCATTATTCATTTCTTTAGAAATTCATTGTTTTTACGGTTGTTGAACATGGAAATATTTGCATGCCATGACTAAATTGTCGGCCTGGCTACGTTGCTGCTTGGCTTATATGGAAAAGCTAGTGAAACAACTTCGAAACTGAAAAAATGTGAACAAAAGCTGTAATTTTGCCTATTTTGTAAAGAGGAAGTGAAACAACTGTCTTGAGCGATAACTTGTAACCGGAACTCATGTTAAACATCTAACTATAAAATTTTTAAAACGAAAGCTTGGATACTGTTTTGTTTTTATTGCAAAAGTGAAGCCTACATCGAAATATTGCTTTGAGAAAAAGTTCTTGTCGTCCGCTCTGGAGGAACTCAGTTGTATTTGTTTGAGCTATAATTTGTGACCGGAACTCACGTTGACCTCACATCCAACTTTCAAATGTTTAAAGCGAAGCTTGCATACTATATTTATCTTTATTGCAAAACTAAAATGTAGCTCAAAGAATTGTTTTGAGATGTGTTTTATTTTGGCCATTGCATGTAATAAAAAAATGTAATAAATCGAAATATTGCTTTGAGATGTGTTTTATTTGGGTCATTTGTAATTTATTTCACTTAAGTTGTTTTAGGCACCGATGTATGCCATTTTCTTGCTGTGTAAAGCTTACTGTATAAAAGAAAAATCACTTCGAAAAACATCTAGTTGACTCAACATTTGAGCGAAAAGACAAGATAGATGAGATCATGTGATATTTCGACTTTACTCCAAAGTCATCTTCAGACCAACTAAAATATTACAAGCGTGCTATCAAATTATATACAGTGAATAAAGAGGAAATAAACGTAGTGAGAATTTACAAAATCTGATACTATTTACAAAGGCGATAAACAAGAACTACTGAAACAATGCTAACTCCTCAGAGGCTTTCAATCCATTATTAAAATGTCGTTATTTTGTAAGTTCTCTCTACGCTTCTTTCCTGTTTTTTCACTGTATATAATTTGATACTAGCACGCTTGTAATATTTCAGTTAGCCTAAAGATGACTTTGGAATAAAGTCGAAATATCATATAATCTTGTCTATCTTGTCTTCTCGCTCAAATATTGTGTAAACAAGATGTTTTTCGGAGTGGTTTTTCTTTTATATTTCATCAAGTTGTCTGCTGGAAAAGGATTTTAAAGCTTACTGTGTGTTCCAAGAACATTGGCAAAATTACTGGAATAAATTAAAGCTGGATAAAGTTCGACTATTTTTAGAACCTGTCAAATGCACAGCACGAGACCAACTCAACCTCGGTAAATAATTACTTATTGTGAGGACGCTTCATTGATTACCCCGCAAAAGAGCAGTGTAGAGACGAAGGTAAGATGTTCCAATCCAACGACTTTTCGCGATTTGGTAACGACAAAGCTGTGTCAAAGATCTTAAAACCATCGTGGAAAGTTATCGGTGATTATTGCATCTATGCGTTGTTAACAATTTCTGTTTTTATTGGTGGAGTAGTTGTAACGTCTGAAAGCTTTCACTGTGTACCAGCTATCGACTGCCCTTCAAATGGGAACGCCATGTTGCTTCCTCGCGGTGCTAATCGGAACGTTTGCAGGAGTGTAGAGAGAGAAGGGAAAACAACAGTATTCGTAACTAATGAATATTCTCTTCAGTATGCCCAATTCGTTAACTCTGAGTGCCGTAAAGAAAGCGGAGACTTGTGTTTGTACACACACATTCCATTAATCTTGTTTGCGGAAGCACTACTTCTTTTCATACTTGATAACATATGGCTTAAAATCCCAATCACGGCCTCAATCTTAGAGATGTTTTCAGCGTTGGTTATGAAATGTTACGACTCCCCGGGAACAGACGTTGGATTATCGCAAGTTCTAAGCGATAATAAAAGCGATAATAAAAGCGATAATAAAAGCGATAATAAAAGCGATAACGAGACGCAGCGAGAGAAACCGGCGAAACAGCGGAAGAATAAAGGACGAAGCGAAGAGAAACTACCACTAACAGAGCCAGGAACCTCTAGCAAGACACTGGATACTAACAATAGCAAAGCAACATCAAAGTCAAATTACGTCAGTTTCGGCATCGACGATGCAACTGGAATTGCAGCGAAAACATTATATGAGCAAGTCAAACGGTTTAAAAAACGTATTAAATTTTCTAACACAATAACGAACGTGTATTGGGCACTAGCAATAGTTCAAAGTGTGTTTGCGGTAATATTTCTGGGCATCAATATATACATAGTCATATTTCTTAAAAATAAAAGCAGCAAGGTAGATTGCTCAATCGATGAATACGTTCCACTTGTCCGTGGTTATTTTCTTTGCTCATACAAAATAGCACCTGTTTTCAAAACAGCACTGATTGTGTTTTCCAGTCTGCTAGCTGTATGTAGTTTAATTTTTGCTTATACTACATTGTGGAGTGTTTGGAAAAAGAAACAATATAATTTTAGGAAACAGTTTAAGAAGTGGTCATGGGTGGAAACTAAAATTGACGTTGAGGCAGCCGAGGACGATTTGGCGTTTCTGATACATCTGCTCGACGCTTATAACAATTTGTATGTTATGCGCTTCGCTTTCTACATGGCGGATGAGAGTGGCTACGAGAAGACGTTAAAAAGACATTTTTTGGACAAAAAATGGCCTCTGGAAAGATTGAGGGACCAATGTGAAGGAGACGAATACAGTCTTACTTTAGCTAACCTTGAAGGGGTACCTTCAATGTTGTCCAACCTAAGGAGACTCAATGTATTGAATATAGAGAGATGTGGACCTTTAGATGACGATGATTTTGAGCAAATTGTACAACTATTTCAGTTAAAGTACCTGTCCTTCAACGGTTGTGGTCTTATTGGCATTCCTGAGTCTGTCCGTTCTATGAATCAGCTAGAAGATGTCTATATTGATGGAATTAAATTCCTCTGAATTTTCGTGAGATGGTTTAATATATAAGTTCATGTATTTTCACCCAATCGTGTAATATGTAGTCCCTTCGAGTACTTCCAGTTCTCTTACAGTCTACTGTTTAAAGAGATATGGCAACATATTCTTTTATTGACTTAAATGAAAAACCTGAAAGCTAGATAAACTTAAAATCCATTGCTGATGCCCTGGAAGCGTTCTATATCCACATTGTTTCCATGTAAATTTTTTTATACCAATTTATCTATGTAATATTAAACTGTGATAGTATTGGTAGTAGGTGTCAAAACCATGGTCACTGACCCCAGTATTAATAATTGCAAGACTGTACTGAACTTGTTTTTATACTGTATAAATCAATTAGTAATATTAAAAGTAACTTACCAATAAATGTTGAAATGCATAGATTAATGACATGTATAAAAGCAATTTGGTCTATGTAAATATAACAATCGCTTCGTATTTGAATGATTTGAACCAGAAACACGCGCCCGGCAACAATGCAGTGGAGCCAGATTTCACTGGGGGAAGATTTCACTGTGACATAACTTGGTTGCTTGACATATTCCTCAATAGTTTTCGTGCAATGTATCATTTTCATCATTTCAAGATTCAATGTTACAAGTTGTTAGAACAAATTGTAACACGGTTTCAGGATTAAACAACTTGTTAGCAGCGTGATAACAAGCTGCTGCAATTTGTCAACAAGTCTGGAACAAGGCTTGCGAACGCATCTCGCATGCGGTTTGTTACTGCGACTTGTAGCAAGCTGGTAATAGGCTTGTTGTAACTTGTCCGATTTTGCGCGTGTATGTGCAACAAAATTTCTGCTTGTATTTTGTTTTTGGCTTAATTGAAAAATCTTACAAAATGGTTTATAACAGCTTTTTACAGTTTATTCATACCTGTTTAGTTTTTGAGATATTTTGATCAAAACTAACATGCCGTCGGCCATCTTGGATCATTACCTATTTATAAGACGTCACGAGCTGGTTAAGGTTACTTCAACATGTTCTAAATGACACAGTTCTAAAGAGGAAGTGTTTGAAAAGTTGTGTTGAAGTTTAAGTTCGAAGCCTTGCCCAATGCCATGCAAATTTTGACCAATATTGACGCGTATGAATTCTTAAAAGTAAAAAATATCGGTATTGCATATCCGTGAATATCCAAGATGGCGGACAGCATGCTACTTTTGGTCAAAATATCTCGAGAGCTAAACTAAACCAAAAGAAACTGTAAAGTACATTACATCACATTCTAAAAATGTTTGTTTTGTTTACAGATAAAATTGAATAAATTAATGAGTATATTCTATTACAGAATCATTCTCAGAGACATGTAAACATTTTTCAAGATTTGTTTAACACTGATATTGAGACAACGAAAAATCGTTGCCTCGAGCGAGATTCAAACTCACACCTTCGGGTTTCTGGACCGCTGCTCTACCCTTTAAGCTATCGAGCCAACGGGGATTGGTGGTGAGTATATTCTATTTAACTGTACGAAATATTTTCGTGACAACCTAACGCTTGGCAAATAATGAGACAATTAATGGGGGTATATATATATTCTAAATAATGGTTTGAATGGTATATGCTAAAACAATTCCTCACCTCAGTGTCGGTGAGTAGCGGCAGATATCTACTTCGACACTACGCGTCTCTATTCACCTGATCCACTTCGGTGAATAATTGTTAACTATACCGAGTTTGCCCGTTTCGGTAGAGTAGAGAAAATTTAATTAAACTCCTAATTTTCTAATAATAAAGTACAAAACAGATATCGAATATAAGCATCTTGTAAAAACCCAAGATATGAGTCGATAGACAAGACAATATAATGGTTGTTATATTTCCAATTTATTACAAATTCATCGTCAGACCAAGTGACTATAATGATTAAATAACAATGATCTTTTGTATTACAATTGAATGATGACATCATAAGAATAACAACTAAATTTGTTAACACCTAATGTTATCATAGTGTGAAAATAAAGTGTCAAATAAGAATATGAAGAGTGAAGTAGAGGGAGTGTTAACTAAAAAGTGTCAACTCTTTACTAGCTTTTAAGCCGGAGTTTAATTCGGGCTTGTGAAATTTAATTAATGGAACTTCTAAAAACAATAGGATGTTGGGGTTATAAGACTTACAAAAGTGAAGGATTTTAAAGTTGTTACAGATAAGATTTTTAATATTAGGCGAGGATAGAGAAAGTGACTCACTAGAATACAATCGTTCAAATAAATCATTTAAATCAGCTAAACGTAAAGCATGGTCACAATTGAAAAAATGTTGAGCGACAGCGTTGTTATTATGTTGTGTACTGTGTTCATGAAGGCGCTTTTGGAGACAACGATGAGTTTTTCCAATATAACGATTACCGCAGCCAGGGCAGGAAATCTGGTACACAACATTGCTTCGCGAAACATCCGGAATTTAGAAAATATGAAATTTTCTTGGTATTATAAATAACAATAAAATTAATCGGTTTTTTGAGACATCGGGGGATTTTCTTAACCAGGCAATTCTTAACTAACAATTTGCCTCGTCTTCCAAGACAAGGAATTCGTAGCCAGATTTTTTGTCGATCATCATTCAATATTTGAGGATTATGTATGGAAGCTAGAGAGTCTGTGTTTTTTTATTGACTTTATGCAGTAACAAGTTTTTAACATTGTTGGGAAAACCGTTCCAAGACATAAACGATTTTATATGTGAAATTTGCTTTTGTAAATGTTCTTTAGTACTACAATCATAAGTGCTCGATGTAAAAGAGATTTTGTCCAGCGAGTCTTGCGAGAAAATAGTTCAAAACTTGAAAAATGTGTGTACTGAGCCATATGAGTATCTTTACCGTAAATGTCTATAGCGTTAGTGGAAATTTTAATGTCAAACAAATTTTAATGTAAGTGTTAAACTTGGATAACACCGAAGGAATATCTGACGGTTTAATAAGAACAAACGTGTTATCAACATATCTGCGATAACACTTTATTCTGCCAGAGTCAACTCTGAAGCAATGGCTTTTTCGAATTCTGTTAAAATACTCCAGTTTAAAATGTAAAATAAGCAGTGATATGCAAATTAAGTGCACTAGTGCTGGATCTGACCGTGATCAATACCATCAAAGTGTAATATTACATAAATAAATTTGATATAAAGAAATTTACATGGAAACAATGTGGATATAGAACGCTTTAAAAGCATCAGCAATGGATTTTAAGCCTGAAAGAACTTTAAAACTAGTTTACTTTAAACTTTAAAACTAATTTTATGCGTTCTTTCATGTAAGTCAATGAAGAAATATTAAACAGTAGACTGTAAGGGAACTGGAAGTACTCGAAGGGACTACGTATTACACGATTGGGTGAAAGTACATGAACTTATGTATTAAACCAGCTCACGTAAATTCAGAGGAACTTAATTCCATCAACATAGACATGATCTAGCTGATTCATAGAACGTACAGACTCTGGAATGCCAATAAGACCACATCCGTTGAAGGAGAGGCGCTTCAACTGAAATAGTTGTACAATTTGCTCAAAATCATCGTCATCTAAAGGTCCACATCTCTCTATATTCAATACTTTGAGTCTCTTTAGGTTGGACAACATTGAAGGTACCCCTTCAAGATTAGCTAAAGTAAGACTGTATTCGTCTCCTTGACATTGATCCTTCAATCTTTTCAGAGGCCATTTTTTGTCCAAAAAACGTCTTTTTAACGTCTTCTCGTAGCCACTCTCATCCGCCATGTAGAAAGCGAAGCGCATGACATACAAATTGTTATAAGCGTCGAGCAGATGTATCAGAAACGCCAAATCGTCCTTGGCTGCTTCAACGACAATTTTAGTTTCCACCCCCGACCACTTCTCAAACTGTTTTCTAAAATTATATTCTTTCTTTTGCCAAAAACTCCAGAATGTAGTATAACCAAAAATTAAACTACATACAGCAAGCAGAATTGAAAACACAATCAGTGCTGTTTTAAAAACAGGTGCTATTTTGTATGAGCAAAGAAAATAACCACGGACAAGTGGAACGTATTCATCGATTGAGCAATCTACCTTGCTGCTTTTATTTTTAAGAAATATGACTAAGTATATATTGATGCCCAGAAATATTACTGCACACACACTTTGAGCCATTGCTAGTACACGATACACCCTGGTTATTTTCGTAGAAGATTTAATACTTCTTTTAAACCGTTTGATCTTTTATCGCTTTTATCATCGCTTAGAACTTGCGATAATCCAACGTCTGTTCCCGGGGAGTCGTAACATTTCATAACCAACGCCGAAAACATCTCTAAGATTGAGGCCGTGATTGGGATTTTAAGCCATATGTTATCAAGTATGAAAAGAAGTAGTGCTTCCGCAAACAAAATTAATGGAATGTGTGTGTACAAACACAAGTCTCCGCTTTCTTTACGGCACTCAGAGTTAACGAATTGTGCATACTGAAGAGAATATTCATTAGTTACGAATACTGTTGCTTTCCCTTCTCTCTCTACACTCCTGCAAACGTTCCGATTGGCACCGCGAGGAAGCAACATGGCGTTCCCATTTGAAAGGCAGTCGATAGCTGGTACACAGTGAAAGCTTTCAGACGTTACAACTACTCCACCAATAAAAACAGAAATTGTTAACAACGCATAGATGCAATAATCACCGACAACGTTCCACGAGGGTTTTAAGATCTTTGACACAGCTTTGTTGTTATCAAATCGCGAAAAGTCGTTGGAATGGAACATCTTACCTTGGCCTCCACACTGTTTTTGCGGGCTAATTAATGAAGCGTCGTCACAGTAAATAATATTTACTGAGGTTAAGTTGGGAACCTGTCACATGCTGTGCCTGTAACAGGTTCTAAATATAGTCGAATTTTATCCAGGAAAAAAAACACTCCGAAAAACATCTTGTCGACTCTATTTGAGCGAAAAGACTTGTCTATCTTGTCTATCTTAGACAAGATAGACAAGATTATATGATATTTCGACTTTATAAAGTCATCTTTAGGCCAACTGAAGTATGACAAACGTGCTATCAAATTATACACAGTAATAGTAAAAAAAACAGGAGATAAACAGTGAGAATTTACAAAATCACCACAGGTTGAAAATGGATTGAAGGCCTTTAAGGAATTAACATTGTTTCTGTTGTTCTCGTTTATCGCCTTTGTAAATAGTATCCGATTTTGTAAATTCTCATTACGTTTATTTTCTCTTTATTCACTGTATATAATTTGATAGCACGCTTGTAATATTTCAGTTGGTCTGAACATGATTTTGGAATAAATCGAAATATCACATAATCTCATCTATCTTGTCTTTCGCTGAAATATTGAGTGAACAAGATGTTTTTCGACGTGTTTTTTTTCGTTATACAGTAGCTTTACACAGAAAGAAAATGGGATACATCGGTGCTTAAAACAACTCAAGCAGAATAAATTACAAATGACCCAAATCTCAAAGTATTTATTACATTTTTTATTACATGCAAATAAAACATATCTCAAAACAATTTTTCGATTTACACTTGAGTTTGTAATGTAATGTGTTTAATGTCAGTTGAGTATGTAAGCTTTCGCTTTAAACATTTGAAAGTTGGATATAACGTCAACGTGAGTTCCGGTTACAAATTATAGCTCAAACAAATACAACTGAGTTCCTCCTAAGCCGACGACAAGCAGTTTTTCTCAAGGCAATATTTCGATTTAGGCTTCGCTTTTGCAATAAAAAACAAATAATATGGAAGCATTCGTTTTAAAAAATTTAGTTAGATGTGATGTTAAGGTGAGTTCCGGTTACAAGTTATCGCTCAAAACAGTTGTTTCACTTCCGCTTTACAAAACAGCTTTTGTTTACATATTTTCAGTTTCGAAGTTGTTTCACTAGCTTTTCTATGTAAGCCAAGTATTACGTTTTCAACAAATTTGTCTGGGAGGCCCTGTTAGGTGGGTATTGTTGCCATTCTAAAATTCAACTTTTATAAATGATATATTATATCGAAACATCTTCTATACAAACCAACCACATCGTAAAATGTCTTTTTTCCACTACTAGCAATTTTAATACCGAGATTCATATTTGACAACCACTACTATATTACATAAACAATGCGCAATAATTAACAATTAGAGAGCAAGACCGAGTTGTCTATGAGAAGATAGTCAACGAGGTCGCAGCCCAAGTTGACTATCGCTCATAGACAACAAGGACAAGTATACTAAGTTTTAGTATACATTCGGTTCCACGTAGAAAATAATAAAGTTTTTCCTATGTAAACTAATGAAAACGTTGGTTTTTTGACCGCAATTGGGTCTGGTTTGTTGCCTTTTTCACCAACTGTTGTGTATTACCAAATAGACAACGGTTTGTAATGGCAATGGCTGAATGTATATTAATAAGAAATAGCATACATGGTTAGATGACGTGAAATAATGACAGGGACATGCCCAACTCCTTAAATTGCGACATAACAAGTTTTGAAATTCAGACTGGTGACATTCGCATCCCCCCTAACAGGACCTCCCAGACAAAATTTGTTGAAAACATAGTACTTGGCTTCGCTGGCGTAACCAGCCTGCAAGGTTAGTCATGCTATGCAAATTTCAAATCATTATCATTATTCATTTCTTTAAAAATTCATTGTTTTTACGGTTGTTGAACATGGAAATAGTTGCATCGCATGACTAAATTGTCGGGCTGGCTACGGTACTGTTTGGCTTATATAGAAAAGCTAGTGAAACAATAAGGCAAAAGAAACAATATAATTTTAGAAAACAGTTTGAGAAGTAGTCGTGGATGGAAACTAAAATTGTCGTTGAGGCAGCCAAGGACGATTTGGCGTTTCTGATACATCTGCTCGACGCTTATAACAATTTGTATGTTATGCGCTTCGCTTTTTACATGTCGGATGAGAGTGGCTACGAGAAGACGTTAAAAAGACATTTTTTGGACAAAAAATGGCCTCTGAAAAGATTGAAGGATCAATGTGAAGGAGACGAATACAGTCTTACTTTAGTTAACCTTGAAGGGGTACCTTCAATGTTGTCCAACCTAAGGAGACTCAATGAATTGAAGATAGAGAGATGTGGACCTTTAGATGACGATGATTTTGAGCAAATTGTACAACTATTTCAGCTGAAGAAACTCTTCTTTAATGAATGAATGGAAATGAGTCAGCGAGTGGAGGTAAAAAGCTAAAACTGAAACAAAAAAGCTAACATTTGGGTCATGTTGATAAAACCCCCCTAGTGCGAGAGAGTTGCTAAGATTGTTAAACGGTCATTTGATCTTTGATCACTTTCACGTTTTCACTTTAAAAGATAGCAGAGCTTTACTAGAGTATGGGCCTCATGCTTTATTGCACCCTGGGAAGCCTGCATCATAAAAACTGCCACTTAATAACTTTGTCTACAATCAATGGCGAACTAAGAGATAAGTTATAGAAGAGCTTGGAATTTAAAATTCAAAGTACCGAACCAACAATCGCATTACTAGAATTTATTTTCTTTGGAATTGTTTAACCTATAGAATTGTTATCAAAGCATTTTGAATTTTAAAATTCCATCAAGTCAGTCGTGAAAATTATGAGACTCGCGTCTAAATCCGCCACCGACAATTTCGTCATATCTTTCTTTGGTTTCAAGATTTCTTACTTCACATTTGCTTATCAGGACCTTAAGTCCGCCATCTTGGATTGTTCTAATTATGCATGCAAATTACATGTATTACGTCAGAGCCCGGTTCACGCCTGTTTTTATCCTGTCGTTCTTTAGGATAAATATTAAAGCCCAGCTTAATACAATTAAATGAATAGCCATAATAAGAATATAAGGAGGAAAATTTATTTACGTTTCGTCGCAACGCGCAACATCTTCAGAATAAAAGATAAAATTACAATACTGCCAATAT
>JAOBAZ010144659.1:0-10855 GCA_026546875.1 Pteroeides caledonicum | reverse complement strand
AATTTGAACGTTTCGAAATCAAACTCATTTTCATACGTCAACAGCCGGGCTGAAATTTCAGCCCGGGCTGAAAATTCCCCATATAACCAGCCCCTTAGATACAAGGTTATTTTCATAATGGGGATGAGTTATGAGTATTTCAAAATCACTGATTTACCAGCAGACAATGTTGCTTTTGAATTTATAGCGTATTCTGACTACGGATATTTCAATATTCTAAAATAAACGTTCTGGAATAGATATGGAGAACACTAAATACAATAGTTATGGGACCAAGTTTTTGTTTTAAATTTGGTACAAAGTACGCTATTTTATAACGGATTGTCAGTATTGACTAAGAAAATTTCCGCTGTTATTACAATTCTTCATCAAAAGTTTTAGAACTATCATTAAACATTATACCTAAATTTTACTTAAACTAACTTCTTGTTCGGCAATAAAATATACAAAAAGCAAAGCAAAAAACAAAATATCGTTTTTCCAAAAAGCCCACATTAAATTAGCCTGAATACGTAAAAATTAATATGAAAAAGGTGAAACTAAAACGAAATATATTTATACAAACTAGATAAAAAAGATTGGTAATAAAAACCAGATCTAATTACTTTATAAAGAAAGATCGTAGCATATCCAGTCAATGATAATTACTAGTCCTTACTATTATTACTATTACTTGATGTCTGTTTGCTGTGTTTATTTATTTTACACAATCAGAGTAGTTATTGTTTTGTTCAAACCACACAACTTGTTAAATTTTATTTGTTAATACAGTTGCTTAAGGTTTAATTCTTATTTTCTGGAATTAATCATTTTTTGAAAATGAACGTATGTAGAATTTATTCGTATGTAAATTTGGTACAGAACACGCTTTTTTATAATGGATTGTCTGTATTAGATTAGAAAAGTTTCCGCTATTATTACAATTCTTAATCACAAGTTTTAAATCTATCGTTCGCAAATAAAATGGACAAAAGCAAAGCAAAAAACAATATCGTTTTTCCGAAAAGCCCACACTAAAATAGCCTAAATACGTAAAAATTAATATGGAAAAGGTGAAAGTAAAACGAAATATATTTATACAAACCAGATAAAAAAAAACTGGTAATAAACACCAGAAGAAATTGGTGCAGCCACTGTTAGAGAGCAAGGGAACAGCGAAGCATTACAGGGAAAGTGCATTAAGTGCATTATATAAAAGAAGCTCAGTGTGGCAAACAACCAACTAAAAACATCGAAAAAACTCCTGGACAAGAGGAGCGAAGTGAAAGTATTGTATTGACATAGCTATTGACTAGTGTAAAAGCAGTTCAGTTTCATAAACTATTCATATCATTTCGTTAGCCGTCGTCAGAACGATGTTTATGCTTTATTATACTTGTTTTGAAAAGGCTTTTGATTGTTTGTGGGAAATATTGTTGGGAAAATCACTTTGTGCAACTCGAGCGGTTTATTTAACCAAGCAAAGCCCAAGGTGGGTTAAGGTGGCGATACAATTTTCCCTTTCGTAAAGGGTCTTTGCCATCCCATACAGTGTTTGTCATCCCTGCTCGAGTTGCATCTCGGCGCTTCGGCGCCGCTAATGTCGACTCCCCAGACAGTCGTTAGACTTTAAGATTAATGGGAATCAATGGCACATGTTCACAGAACCGCGCAAAGAATTCAAGTCTATCTGTCTGAACAAGGCAGTGGCAAAAACGATCATGGACCAATACTAAACGCTCCAGAGGCCATAAATGAATAAGTTATATTAACACTGCTTCCTATCCGTTTAATTTTTGTAATATCAGCTATTTATATGACTAATACGAGTAACTATGAATGCACACGCCTAACATGCCTATGTCAATCGTGATGTATTTTCAAATCAGTTTTTTAATGTGCAAAGTGTTTTGTGCATTAGCACTTGTATCGATGCAGTGTGCTGTAAATGTTGTTTTGCCATAAGGTAGTGAACATAAAAATCATAGATTTCACGTTAGTGCATTATCTCACGCACTGATTTTACACGATGTATTTTGCACTGTTTCGATTTAGTGCTTGTTTTGATGTTAAGATGAAGGAGATGATAAATTAGTTATTGTGTGAGTGAAATAATGACCAAAACATACAGTAATTAATTTACCTACAGTACTTCGTGGTAAAAGATATTTCCCCAAAAACACACATTGGGTGATACATTAGTTATCACTTCCCGGCAAAGAAATCCAAAACCCATACCTATTTCAACTGGCAACATTCTTCTTCGCTATTCCATAATTCTTGCTGATGGCTTTGTAACTAAAGTGTTTTGGATACTTAACCATACGGGCCTTTGCTGTATTTCTATGAAAACATTTTTTTAAATATCAAAGAGCAAGTTGTGATCCCCAAATAATGCAGTATATTCATCACGAAAGTGTTAAAACATCACTGCAACTGCTCTCTAATTGGCCTTGTTAGCCAATAAAGAGGCCTGTTCAGAGACATATGCTTTCCATGTCTTCCACGTCAAGTCCATACGAATCACGAAGTTTCAAGACAATGTCTTTGCAACTCTCTACGAATATCTCCAGGAACAGTTTCAGACATCTCACCCAGCTTGTGACGTCATCAAAATCTGTGTCTATTTTTTAAAATTTAAATCAAGATGGCGGGCGTGAGCAAACCCGTGAGCTCCATAACTGCAGGGCTAGCAGCGTACTAAAAATTAAGCCAAGTTGGACGTCAGTTCCAGTTCCCTGTTTTCGCAAACCTCATGTTTTCAACAAGATTTTCGATGATAGGAAATGGATCGTGTTATAATTTCAACGGCTTTAGCTATTTACACTTTAGTGTTTGAACTTTTCTAGTCTACCAAGTCTATAGCTCGTTAGCAGTACTATTTATCTCCTTTATCTGCCAACACGGAGTTTTCAAATATAATACAGTTAGCTTTTCTTTAAACAGTAAATTGAGTAATTATATTGTTCTCATTTTTTGTTTCACTTTGTTTACTTTCCCGTCCAAATGCAACACAGTAAATTGGCTTTTGGAAACGTAACATGTTTTACTTGTTTAGTAAATATTCATTTCATGGCACCGACTTCACGTATTATTATGTAAAAGTGCGTTAAGGTTTACTTACTATTTGGCGTAAAGACACCAAAAAATGTGTTAACATACATAAATACATGTGTACAATACCAAGCCAATTTTTGCCATTGTTCGTAATCGTTTAACTCTTCAATTATTTTGAACAATGGGAAGAACAATGCATCGGCGATGATCGCCGACGATTTGCGATATATGAAAACCAAGCCTTAAGGATTTCTGATGATAGTTTTGTACAAAAGTGCAGTCGAAATCGAACATTCATTCAGCTGCCGTTGTTTTGTAAACACTTGCCATTGAAAATGTTTTTAGGTAAATGACCATGTCAACGGCCGTGTTTAGGACTGAAACTGACGTCCAAGACCACGTCAGCTGGCTCCACTTCGTGATAGGCTAAATAACTTGCTGCTAGCCCTCCAGCTATAGAACTTACAGGAGCAAAAAAAGAAAACAAAGAGAGATATGACAAAATTATAAAAGAAGTTAATAAACAGTTTCAGTCGATCTTTTATTTGTCAATTATAATGTTCGTGTCATAGGCACTCTAACTTAGTATTTATTTTATTAGTGCCACATCAATTAACAACAGCCATTACCGCTAAGCGAGAAATAAGCGTGAGCGTAGAATATTTTGGCAAACAAACCTAATTTGTCGCAAACACTTTTTACCGGCAACTGTTAGCAACGGTTACCTAAAAAAATTGACATCGATCAACATAGAAGTAGTGACAAAGCTGAATTAAATAGAAACGCCATTTCTCGATTCGAATACGCGCGCATCGGCATTACGGTGATTACGCGAGGTTGGCCTATATTAAAAATATTGGCCATTTTTGTTCGCCAGCTCTCTTGATAGGCAATCTGGTATAGCGTCTCTAAAAATTAAACCATAGTTACTGGAGTACATGGTTTTGAAACTCAATTAAATTTAACTAGAACTCGTTATTTATGTTGGGTAATGTTTATGCAAGTTTAGGGTCCTTTCCGTATCACATGACTATTGTATTTTGGGGTTAATGACGAAAAATAAAGCCTGCCGCACACTAGAGCTATGTGTGTAGCTGATTGTCATTTTGGGATATGAAATCAAGCCGAACAACCACTCCTAAGCAGTTATCGAGATATGATTGGTTGAACAAGCTTGAACATGCGATTCTAATTCGATTTCATACTCCAACATGACAATCAGCTAAGCACATAGCTCCAGTGTGCGGCAGGCTTAACAGTGCCTAAAATTTCTATTGTTCAATCTTACGGGTGAATGATCGGGTCGAATTATTTCTATTGGTTGTTTGGCCAAGAAAACAATGTGCATGTGATGCGGAAAAACCTTAAACTTGCATAAACCTGGACAATAACATAGATAATGAGTTTCACTGAATTTTGATTAACCTTTAAAGCTGAAAAGATTTTTCTTTTGTTCTTTGTTTCTCTGTTGTATTGTCTTTGTTCTTGGCTATGTTCTTTTGTTCTCAATGTACGATATATCCGACATCGAGCGTCAAAGGGTTAAGCTTCCAAACCAGGTTCTCCAACAACTGTGATTAAACAAAGTACTGTTATTCTGTCGCATATTACCTGGGGTAGTGCACTTCACGTAATATTCTAATAACGGATTGTTTTTGGGACAACCTGTCGTAAACAAACTGGCGGACATGCGCTGAACCGACAGGACATCACCTTTAAGATCATATAAGCAATTTAACAAATTATCTTTTACTAAAAGTTCCAGTTTGTTTGTCAAAAATGGGGACTAAAGCGCTTACATCAAGTTGAGTTTCATCTTCTACACTATCACTTATTTCGCTCTCCACTTCATAGTCATTGTAACTGATTTCTGAAATAAAAGATTCACAACTACAATCGTATTCCGATGAAGTTGATGATATTTTCAAAGTTGGTGGCTTTTGAAAGGCTTTGAAACGAAAATAAATGAAAAAGCGTCAAAGAATTATTAACAAATGATATTTTTTATAAGTAAACTAGATCATATTTCCTCTTGGCCCTCTCTTTCACACATCAGATCCGCACGTGCCAGTCCTCCAACCACATGGTCGTGAGGCAATGAAGTCCGACCTTATCCTGGACTCTTAGACCGAAAATCTTCATCCATGCATTCAAAATGAGTGTCGTGCGAGTAAAATGAGGTCATTTTGGGACATATAAACCAAATGTTAACAGCCATGCGAAGGAAGCAAGATATCCGAAAACACGTTTGCATATAAGTACAGGAAGTCGTGACACTGCCAAACAAACTATAACCTTCACAAACATTCTGATGAAGAATTGGAGTTGAAAAACACGTTTCAGAATTTGTGTCCGGCTCATCCAGTGCTCAAACCGTATACATTCCCAGCCAGCCATTGTTAAATTATTACATAATGCTTTAAGCCACTAGTATATCGAAATACGATTGTATGATTTTTCAATGGCTCGAATGAGATACCCGCCACCTATACTGTTGTGCTGTGTGTCTTAATGCAGTCAAGCTATAAAATATTTTGTAATCGTTTCGCTGGAATAAAGTATAATATAACAGAGATAGAGATAATTCAAGTGCGGCGATTGACTAATCAACGTGTAGAAAAAGTGAACCATGAGGGGGATTTTCCTGCATTTGTTTTCAAAATGTCGGATGATAGCTGAAATATCACTGAAAGTAGATATATAATCCAGTCTGAAGATGAGATAAACGCACTAGTTGACACTGCTCAAGCATAAAGCACAAAAAACAAAACATACGCCGTGAACAATTTAAAGGTAATTTAATATAAAACAAGAAATGTTTACAAGACATCGACGTTTGGCCTTTTTATGTAGTTATATTATGAAACAAATACCGTATGGATTTTTCCGTGCATGACACTCCGGATGTTGTTGGAAAAGCGAAAAAACTTTTCCTACGGCTCGTGTTTTTATTACGCTTTCCAAATTAAAATAAAAGAATCATGCACAGAAATCCACGCGGTATTCCTCGGGTTGTTAACCGCAATCAAGTGCGAGGCCTTTTATTAACTACGAGGCCTTCCGGGGCCAGTGCTATGAATCGAAACCGCAAGTCCTGGAGTTGCGCTTGCCGATTGAGCCGTTACCGAAAGCTTAGTCACGAATTCAGTATATATGTAGATGGTAATAGTAAGACCTATGAAGTACTATGAATTCCGTGGATCTCGGATTCGACTCCCGGCAGGAAGACGCTGTGGTTGCATTTTTGCAACTGTTCAGGGATCTGGGTTTCAAAAATTATACACTTAGCACTCCTGCCTAACATCATCATATGCATTGGTTGGCGAGAATGGATACAATTTACATGTTGTAATAGTATTTCAGTAACTTATTTAAGGGTCTAAAGTTTTAAACTTTTGGAGTGCGTTATTAGGATTTACATGCACAAGGTCACGAACAAGAAAAATTTAAAATATAAAAATATCTTGCCCCTTCTTAGGTAAACGCGTGATGTAAACCTCAACAGCACATGAACAACGAGTGCTTTAACCGTTTTGATATTCAATTTAAGAGTCAATTTGTCTGCCAGTGCAAGAAGACTGTTTAGATGATGATGATTTGCAAGGGCGATTGTGTGCCTTTAATGCAAGACGTAAACGAAATATAGGGTATTAGGGTATAAGACCTGTAGTCCAAGTATGTGCTTATATTTATGTTTGGTCCGTGGATTTCACTTACACCGTTTGTTTACTTCGAGTGAACTTATCAAAATTGTACTCATTTTTCCAGTCTATGTTAATCGGTTTTACCAAACCACAAAATGAACATTGGAAAAAATCGGCAATGTTGCCTATGATGCCACGGCTAAAATAAAGGCAAAAAAGGAATATTAAAGTGCCTATCTTTTTAATAGTTCTATCGTTTTAATAGTTCCAAATATTCTTAACAACTTTGTAATATATCTTCATAGATGAAACTGTCATTTTCCCCTCGCCTGTTAAAGATTGTATTGTCCCTCACGGCCATACGGTGACTGATAAAAATTGCGGGGTTAATAATTGAGGATGTAAATTTGCGTTGGGTGTAAACAATACCGGCCCTGGCGTAACGTTACTTCTTAGTCGTCAAATCATTTAAACCTAAGAACTCAATAAAAAAATTTGTTTGCATCACTTGTCAGGGCCGAGTGCAATTTTTTTTACTTCAGTAAAGCCTGGTTCACATATGCCGGCGGTGTGCCGGCGACCATGCCGCCAATACTACCTGCGACACTTTCGGTATATGAGAACATGTGCCGCCGTCATCCACGACATTGCAGATACTTACTGCCGCCAGGTCGCCAAAGTTGGTCCAAGCTCAACTTCGGCGACATGCCGGCGGTAAGTATCTACGATGTCGCCAATGACGGCGGCACATGTTCTCGTATACTGAAACAAGGTCGCAGGTAGTATCGGCGGCATATGTGAACAAGGCTTAATCGACGTCACAATGCTAACTAGTCACCAGTATAGCCGTAAGGGCAAAATACAAACTTTGACGGAAAGAATAACGTTTTAGGCCCTGTTCACACTATGCCGGTATGCGCAACTTTATTTATTCGGATACGCCTTCCGTCCACACTGATCCGGGCGAATGCGGAACAATTGTTCACCGGAAGCGGAACTTTTCGAAAACGCTCTCTAAAGTGGAACAATTAGAACACACTGCCTGGCCGTACCAGTGTGGACGAAAAACATTTGTTCCGGACTTAGTGTCAAAGTTGGGGAATCAAATTTATCCGGCACAGTGTGCACAAGGCCTTAGTCGATGAACATATATTGCAAATAAATATATTGCAAATAAGTCTGAGACACTGAAACTATCAGAATATGCAAAAAAACCTAAAACTGAGATAGGGGATTTCAAGGATAATTGTAAGGGAAATTTTTGTCTCGATGGAAAAATCCTACAAAGGTATATATTAGCATTTTACAATTTCTTCACATCTCTCTTGTTCAGGAGATATTTTGATAAGTTGCCATCGTCGGCTATCTTGAATATTGACTAATTTGCAGTAAGGTCACAAGCACGGTCAATATTGGTAAGTACATGGTTATGCAAAGGCTTCTTAAGCAGCAGGTTATAAAATAATTATTCTGTTATTTTGTTGTTATTTTGCCGTGTGCCAGCAGTAAAACAATTTTTTTTGAGTGACACAAAGAGCGGTTCTACATTGTTAACCCATGTAATGACGTCATTCAATCCAAAGGTAATAAAGTTGAACACTTTTTCAAAATGGCCGATCAAACAAAACTTTAAAGGTAAATATCTCAAAAATTACAACGAGAGATGTAATAGAACTGTTAAAAAAGTTATTAAATGATTTTAAACGTTCTTTCATTAAGACAAAATTTTTCCTTGCCAATGTTCTTTTATAGCTTCTCAAACTGTGTAGCCTGAGTTGCCCGAGCAGCGTATCCCTGTTATGTCGTCACACAGTAAGGAGAAATTATGAACAAAATGGCAAACGATGCGCTAATTCTAATCAAAATACCTCAAGAACTAAACCAGATAAAAAAATGCAAAGACTGTTACAGGCATATACTATTTCGAAGCTTCTTTCCAACAAACAATAAAAACATTAATTGCCAATATCTTCTAAAGGGCATTGAAACTATAATTCCTCATTGCACAGATGGAAGATCATGCAAACATATGTAATTTTTTTGCAGATTTGTTAAATGTCTCTTTGTTGTCGAGATATCTTACTTCCAAATTGGCAAAAATGTGTTAACGACCGCCATCCTGAATATTTAAAGAAGTGGTGCAACAACACCACAAGAAGATTGTATGCGAGGTTTAAACAAGTTTGTTGCTCGTGTGTGTAACAAACGAGCAACGAATGTCATCAGTTGCACAATTTGTCTCTTCAACACAAGAAGTGTTTCCTTAGGGTTTTCGCGGTTTTGACGTCACTCAAGCCAAAGCTAATTAAGGGTTCAAGATCGCGGTCGTTAACAACGTTTGCCCAGGTTTAAAAGAAAAATATCTTAAAACAAAGGATACAATTAATGTATAAACCATTAAATAGTTTTTTTTAAGAGTTCTTTCATTTGGGACGATACCAAAATAAACTTCCAATGTACTTTCTTAAAAACTTTCTGACTTGGAGTACAATAAATAGGGATTGTTCCAAACTGAGTGACGATACCAACGGTCATAATAACCCTTTGTTTTTACTCTGCCGTATACACGTAATTCCATGAGCATCATAACATTCTTCAGAAAACAAACGGGCAATCAATTACGCAATCATTTTACGAGTTCTTTCAAACAAAATAACAAGAAGAGCAAGAATTATGTTTCGTAAACATTTCAGGGACTTCGCAATAGTAACAAATACGAAGATTTCGTTGCATAAACACCTTAAATAAGAAAAAGATTTAGCATACCTGAATGGACTTTTAGGTAAACCATCTTTACTGCTTGAAAAGAAATGTTGATATCTTGGAGCATTTATAACTTCATTTGTCGTCATACCCTTCATAAATACCTAAAAATAAACAAAATTGTGAAGAAACAGCATTATTAAAGGTGGCTATATGCAGTTTAACGACCACCTCACAGATCGTTTGATGTTCGACAGTAATTTGCAGCCCTGCGTTTATCATTGAATTGCTTTTTTCGGAATTATAATGTCAGACCCGTCTAAATCCTTTGGAATCCTTACATTATCTACATGTTATCGTAAGTATATACTGTAGCTGTACCGCAGCCAGACAAGTTTAGAAGCGGCCTGTCTTGAAAGTGATCGTTTACTTGTATTGCTAACTGGTTACAGAAAGCTAGTTACATTTTACTAATTTGCTTCCTTTGTTGTTCGGGCTTGTTTGCAAAAAACCCCGTTATTTTCTTTTTGAATACGTACAGAAACAATCTACGCATGAATCAACTGCATAGTTGCGCTAACCGTATTAATAAGGTGATTATAAAGAGTTGCCTGTGGAGGAGGCTAGAGAGTAAAGAGAATGCAAACTGCCTGACAATTGGGAAACTAACACAGAGGTACTACAATAATAGGCATTAAGTCTTTAAAATTGTCACTTGTTTGTTTTGATAGCTTAGACCACAAATTTTACTCAGCTGTCGAGATTTCTGAAGACAGTAGTAGCGAAACAAGGCAGGAGAGAACAAGCTTTGACGAAACGAAATGAAATCACGAAATCCCACCGGGTTAACTTGACATCCAACATTGGATGTCAACTGGGACATTTTTAAAATACGAAAAGAAAGCGGACACGATTGCGAATCAGATACGCTTAGTTTGACACAGAGAACAGTTTAAACAAATGCCTCGAATTATTGGTAGTTGTGATGAAGAACTTTAAACTCCGTCGTTTATGAACTTTGTCCACATTTTTTCTGTTTATTTTATAGTATTAACTGCCGGTTTATTCGAAGCTTTCAAGTTGATAGTTTGAGAGAAGAGTCAAGTGTTTAAAACTTGATTTACAGGTTTTCTTAACTTGTAATATTTAGTCTATTATATTAAAGAATGATGACGTTAGTGTATATCTCTATGAGTATATCTCTACTACAATCCTGGCAAAAATTAACAAACTGTCTTTTTTAGTATTTCGCTGGCTATCCTCCCTGGAATGATTTCCCCCTCCCCCCTGATCAATGTTGCTACTTGGGCTAGTCGCTATTGGCAAACGCACACTGACATTTCACAACATTGTGGTGGGGGTGGCGGTGTCACAGTGAAATCTGTGTATATGAACATGTGTATATGAACTATGTATGGACGAAATGGGATTTAACTACTGTATAATCTTCTGTATCAGATACAGCAAAATAT
>JAOBAZ010144437.1:0-10860 GCA_026546875.1 Pteroeides caledonicum | reverse complement strand
AGTTATACCATTCGCTCTCGTATATGAGCTTATAGCCGACTCGGCTTTCCCTCATCCGCTATCAGTTCATATACGACTCGAGCTCATGGTATAACTGTTAAATATATACAGTGTATCATTTATCTACTTATATATTCGATGTGTATTTTTACTCTAGACAAAAGAGTCGGCTAAGTCTAAGAAGCTGGAGATGTTTATACGTAATCCCACAGAAGTTGGTACATCTTCCAGACTAGATTCCGCTACACAGACTCGAGATAAAAAGGGCGATAAATATAAGCAACGATCAGGTATAAATATATTTGATGTTGTCAGAAAAAATATAAACCTACTGTAGCTACACTACAAGGAAATGAGAATAATTTCAAAAGGCAGACAATAGCTTTTCGCCCAAGTTCCAACGGTGAAAAAAATGGCCGACACTGAGGTCGTTATATAGTCATTAATTCGTGCAGTTTCAAATATAGTCATTAATTCATTCAATTTCATCTTTCATAACCAAAACAAACTGGGAAGCCATTTTGTTTTATCTGAAACTCGGAACAGTGTTCGATATTCCGAGCTAGAGTAACCAATCAGTAACCAATCAAATTGCTTAAAAAGTACCGACTTTGAGTTATGCTAAATAACGTTATAATGATAAAGGCACGGCAGCATGCTAAACTTGGATTGCTTTTTTTTTGAGACACCTTGCATATTTTGGTTGACTTGTCCGAAATTCTATTAGCATTTTCTAACGGATTGTTTTTTTTTCAAACGTTCGATTATTTTTAAGGCGGCACGATATTCAACGTTTTTTATTTATTTATTTTTGTATATGTTCTAATCTGCCGTATATCCTTTTATTCGTTGATACTATAACCTTTATATGTTTTGCTCATAGTACTCTTTTTTCCTTTCCTGCTAAGTCGTTTCCCTCCTTTTATTTTGTTTCTTTTGTGTTTTTGACCAAATGTTATTTTGCTGCACTCCTCTGCGTACACTCCTTTACAATGTGGTCGAACACGTGGTTGGTCAATGGTAAAAATAGCAAGTGACGTATCACTGTTTAAGCTTATCCTCTACCACACAGCTTACATACCATTGGCTCTAGACTAGTATAGATTGTACTTTTTTGAACCTTTTTAAAAATTGATTTTTTTTATGAAGACCCTTCACTCGAAAACTTTTCACACATTTGGCAGTTTACCACCCTTTCACCATTTGGTTTGTATTTAACCCTGCTAAATTTTATAAATAAAAAGCTTGTTTTTTACATCTTTATTTCAAAATCATTTTGTTTTCGTGCTAGGCGCTTTACCTTCGAACTCATTGTTGTGGTTGGAATTGCGAAGACAGAGAGAGCTACAAGAGCAGAAACTAAAGAAGCGTAAGGAGACATTAATGTTAGAGAAAAAACGTAGAAGGTGTGGATTGGAGAACGGTTCAGAAGGTGGGGCAAACTCTGTTGAAGACGAAGGTTTTGGTCTTAGTACACTGAGTGCTGATATTACTACTGCAACATGGGGTGGTTCAACTCAAATGAGCAGCACACAAAACGACTCTGCCGTTTCTGATCAAGGTTCTTCACATGGAAGTGATGAAGAAGTAAGTCACAAATTCCAGACATAAATGGTATACAAATATTAACCACTTTTATTAAGGCGACGAATTAAGATATTCTTTAGTGTGCTCTCAATTTGTTTTGTTGGCCATGCATGTTTCGAGTTAAAAGTATTTTAAATTACCGACGTACAAGTTTACAAGCACACAGAAAAATATTTTTTGTCGCCATTATGAAAGCGGTTTCCGTGTAATCTCTACGATCGCTGCAATTGTCGACAAACACGACTAAGGATCGCAGCGGTTATATGGAAATCATTCTGGTTTAGGTCACGGCGACTTGGTCCAGGGTCGTACCGATCACCGAGTTAGAACATTTTCTATCTCGGCAATCGTGATCGCCATTATCGTTACGATTGCTAGAATGGCCGCGATTGCCAAACAAATGAAGGATTTTTCGTATTTTTCGACGATCGTAGCGATTGGCATTTGCAGCGATCGTAGCGATTATATATGGAAACGAGGTTTTAGAGTGGGCTAATTTTGTCATTCACACAAGCTGTATAAATAAGTGTAACAGTATGGTCAATCTTGAGTTAGTAATGTCTGTTGTCATTAACAGATTTTAGTTCAAGTCGAGGACGATCCTTGTGATGGAATTGTTCAAGCTGAAGAAGAGGAAGAGGCAAATTCCGAAGCTGAAATATTTCCAGCTGCTGCTGTTAACCGTAGAAAACAGTTTCAACAAAAATCAAGAATGAAGCAAAATTCAACAGAAAAGCGTCTTCTTTTTGGTAAGGTCAATCAAAAAAACATTGATTATTGTATACGCAGTGTCTTTATTTGTACTATTTCTGAAACGTGGGAATCATTTCTTTATCTTTTATCAGTTTTTTTTATTTATCTTCAGTTGTCTTTGGCAAAACACATTAAAGCTTTACATGCTAAAAATATTTCTGCCATGCCAGGCATTACTTTACAATAAGAAATGTGGATTGAATGAGTGTTAAGCAATAAATACCAAATGGGTTTTCACGTTTGGATACTTTTATCCAAGTACGCGGGGTGTTGTCAGACTTAGGACAAACGTAACAACACACGAGCCGAAGGTGGGTCTTTTTAGCTTTTTGGAATGGAACAACGTCTATTTGGATAAGAGTATCTAAACACGAAAAAAAAACACGTATTTGGTTGTTCTACTATAAAATAACAACAGATAAAAAAGTAATAAACTTTAAATATTTCTGTAGCGGGAAATTTCTCTGTTCGGAAACTCTTGTCCAAACTGAAATTGACTAACCAGAGCTTGCCTACCATGGTCGGATCCAGCACTAGTGCACCTAGTTTGCATAACAAAACAGTTTGGTCAAAATAAAATTTTGACTGGCTAAGCAGCGATGTGGAAATTAGGTGCACTAGTACTGGATCCGACCACGCGTGCTATACTTCTTTCAATACAAATTTTTATCTAAACGAGTTAATTACGCGAGAATGTCTACTGTGAATCAGATATATCATGTGGATACTGTAGTACATCTATGTTTGGTGTTATAGAAAAGTTCATTGCACCACGAATTTATTTCATGATTACAGCAGCATTAACATTATTAACCAATATTTGCAAGTGTTCGTTTTCAGTAACTTCCTGGTGTTTTATGGGTGCACATTTGTAAAAAGTGTTTTACTTTATCTTTTTTTCCCAAATCTTTATTAGGTTGAAGTTTACACTAGTAAATAACTGTAGGAATTTAAAGTGGTTTTAATCACTTAAAAATTATTTGAAGTGATTAATTATTACTTGTATTCATATACTAGGAAATACAGCAAGTTAAATAATTTTTACTATATGTTTTTTTGTTGCAGAGGGATTGCGAAAGAGAGACTTGGAACAACACGAGCGTTTTAAAGGCTGGCAAACCTCCGTGTTTTCATCAGGAAATAAGAAACCTCAGATAAAAGCGGTAAACTTATGAGCTTATGACTTTTAATAAATGTACGCATGCACGTGAAAAAAGGGAAGATTTTAAGCATAAAGCGACAAAACGAGTGTTTTTGTGGGAACTGATTTAAAAAAGTATTGCCACTCCACAATGACAGATCAGGTTGACAAGGGTAACAGTGCACAGAGCTATAGATGTGTAATGACAGTATGTTGTTGCAGAATTTGTAATTTTTGACTGCTTTCTAACAATGAATGGTAAAGAACGCGTTATTTATTGTTAGTCAAACATGTCCTAAATTGAGATTTTGGTGCATTTAGGAGTTGGTGTGGACAAAAACAACAATGGATGGCATATTACTATAATATAAACTTCCACTTTCTGAGTTTTGAAAATATAGGTTTTAGAACTACTTTAAATGATCACACTTGACCTTAAAGTAGCAAGAAACGATTAAATTATTACTGTGATCTGGCGCGTTATATCAATATAAAAAATGTTTTATATTTTTAAATTAAATGTGATTTCATTTACAATTTTAAGCGTTTTTCAAATCCTGACGAGGTAATGAACGAGGATGAAAGATATAACAGAGAACGATCTATGTGGGAAAGACAATTCAATCTTCAGCAAAATCAACTGGAGAATACTACTACATTATGTAATACTTTACTACGTGATCAACAGACGCTCATATCTGTTTTATTAAATCGTGCTGGAAATCCACAGGCTGCATACAGCGGCCCAGGTACGTTGTGGACAATTTTAACCTAATTTAAAAATGAACAAAAGGCGACAATGTGACATTCAAGAAAATGAGCTATTTTCAGATAAATGTGAAATGAGGGAAATATATTTGTAGCAATTCAAGATTGTCTGTTTTAACCCTTTATTGCATAGGGGTTCTTCCAATGTCGAGTAAAATCGTCTGACGTTAGCCAGAGTAAAATATTAAAAATAGACATTATGCAATAAAGGGTTAATGGAGATAGTTTGTTAACCCTTTATTTGCACAGAGGTTCTTCCAATGTCGAGTAAAATCGTCTGGCGTTAGCCAGAGTAAATTTGCAAATTTGCACTTTAAGTAAAATTGATGTGATTTATTAGAGATCATACTGGATGTTAAAGGTCATACGTGGACATTGCTGTACAACAATTACATTTATATAATATATGAATATTTGGCAAACTATTGTATAAATTCTGGTGGTGATATACAAGTGTGGTCTTATATTTATCTCATACTTAGCATAAAATCAGTTTTCTGATTTTATGCTAAGTATGGTTCTTAGAGGGTAAGCTTTTCTGAGTTTACCCGCTTTTCTTGCCAACTAACCTGGCCTGTTTACAGACCAATGAGATTGAGGGATGCATACAAGCAATAAAACTACTGGGTAATTAAAACTGAGCAAAATAACAGCAGTCCGGCCACAGACTGCCGACAAAGATTGTGTAACGGTAATATAAATTAGGAGTGTGTTTACTTTTAATGTTCCATTTATATCGCCTAAAAAGTAGTGTGGAGCCACCCTAAGTAGGGTAGTATGAAGTAAAAAACAACGCTCGGTCAGTTCGGGAAACTTCCAGCCTCTTTTGGTGCGTTAATCCCGGACATACCGAACCTGCATGCAAGTATGTTTGTTATAGTATTCCTCACTCGTATATCACCACCGGAACCTGCAATAGTTACATCTGTACCTGTTCATATAACGGAACTGTCTTATACAGTTTTTGCTTGAGTAGAGTATTAAACGAATAGATATATTTATCAACCGCATTCTGTAGATACCTTTACAAATGTGGATGTCTTCGTATTTTTTATTAGATCCAAATTCATTCAGCCAGTATCAACGACGACAACAAGAGGCATTCCAAGGAATCCAGAATTATTTCCAACAACAGCGTTTCCTTGTGCAGCAACAGCAGATGTTACAGAACCTTACAGAGTGTTACTCACAGATGCAACAACAACACGAGGATATGCTGCATTTACAAAGTAGTTTTTCACAACTCTTTACGCAACCTTCTGCCGAAGGTAGCGGTAATGCTGTCCCGCTAAATACTGAAACAGGACCCGCTGCAAACCCGTTTAGCTTCAGACGTGAACAAACGCCTCCTCCTTCACCATTTACCAATCGAGCTAATTCTCCTGCACGTCAGACAAATAAACCTGAGACCTTAGATCCTACTAAGGTGTACGAGTTTGGTCGCTCTTCTTTACCGTCAGGACTTCGAAATCGACAGTTCAAATTTGTTGGAGCCACTAATCCGGAAACTGGCGTGCCAAGCCCAGAAAGTAAAACAAAACAAAGTTTCAACCAATCACCCGTACCAGTAAAACCTGTTTCCGCAAAAGTAGTGGGTGCCCCAGCGAGAAGCCCTGGAAATCCTTCAGTTGCCTATGATTCCACGGTCTATACTGGTGAGTTGATTACTTACCTGTTTTATTGCATTGCTCTCCTCTGTCCGCAGTAATGTTTTTGTGTCTGCCACTACGAGGTCTAAAAACGCACAGCTAGTGTTAATTCACGCCCTAAATTTGATGCTTTCACTGCATTCATTATAGGAAAGAGTAATTTGATCATTCTGGTTATGCATTATTGGTAGCTTGCGTTAACGTTGCTACGCTCAGGACGCCAACGTAAAATCGAATAAAACGTGTCTTGGCTTTATATACTTTTTATACTGCCGAACGGCAGTATATTTTTATCGTCTATGTGAGTGTAACTTAGCTCTAGTGCCAGTGCCTCGACCGCGCACACAGCGAACAACTCCACAACACAATGGCCGCAAATGTTTGAGTGCTTTCTGCAGCGATTTATCAAGTTATAGTGCTTCTCCAAGTGAATTATGCACATAGCTCAATAACTAAAGTCTGTTTCTGCCTGACTGTCTCGTCAATGGCCCGAACTCGATGCTAGTGACAACGAAAGTATACAAGTGATTGTTTTTAAGTATGAACAATTATATAGTAGGCCGCGGGTTTGTTTGTTTGTCATGAGTTGATAGTATACATCAAATTTTTAAATTGAATTTATATACTGCGTCTTGTGTTCTTTACCTGCTACACTACTCACCAAATCTTTGCTATATACATACACTGGTGTACTCATGGTACACAATATTCAGTGGCTCACTGTTACAGCAATGTAAAGAGTACATTATTAATCGTCTTGGATTATGGTAGTCAAGTAATGTCCTTGCATACCAGTACTGTATGACTTCAACATTATTTTACAATGTGCCATGTCAATTAAATGCTTGGGAGGGCGTCATGTTTAGACATAAATAATGTCAACCAGGCCAATAAACAGTGGAACCAATTTGCCTGTATACGTTATCTATATACAGTATTAGTTATATGGTACTTTTGAACTAGAAAATAGCCAAGGAAATGTGCATGCCAACATAACCTTAGAGTACCTACTACCTTACAAGCTAGCGGGTGTTGATCATCATGAGCTCACTTTTTCTGATAAACATGCAAATACAATCGCGTCCGAATATGTTATCCATTATGTACGGTATACGAAAATTAAAATTAGGCCACGCTTTTATCTAATGGCGGACAGTATGGGGTATATCAACTTTATCAAGACTTACGGAACTTGAACTTTTAATCTCCTAAGATTCAACGTTTTTGAAGTTTGGTTGGTGTTTAAGGAAGTCAAATCATAATATTTGTTGTTAAGGAAGTCAAAACAAAATATTTATATTGAATGCGTAGTTTAAGATGCATATTGTATTATACATATAATTTCGTTGGATAATATCAACGTTGTAGAAATTACGTAAAACATTTTAATTTGCATTTGAAATAAATTGATATTTTTTCACGTGTTTTGAGGTACAAGTGATTCCCGTTGACACTGTCGAAATATTCTCATATCGCCCCAACGCTCTACTCCATTGAGGTTTTCAATTTAGATACTCTTTATCTAGATTCGAAAGCTGAAGCTAGCAATGTTGTTGTTGGCAAAAAATTCCCAACTCCTCTTCGTGCCTCTGCTGCAGCACAGCTAGCCGAACAAGACAAATCAAGATTGTGGCGTGGTGTCAAGAGAAGGAGAGACGATGCTTTTCAGGACAAAATAGAAACAGATTCTGTTTCGTCCCATCAGTCAAGTTTACCGGGAGATTCGGAAAAGCCTGGCACGTAAGTATAAAAACGTTTCTTGTTTATTTTGCTACTGGATGCAAAACGTATCGTTAGGTTATCCATGTGCTGTGTATTGTCAAAGCTGTAGCTATATTTCCTGGCAAAAATTATGTGGACACGTCGCGCTACACCAGTCCTTGACTGTGCAGGTACGTTTTTCTCCAGTATAACGCCCCCCACCACCCCCTGCACAATGTTGTGAGGTTTTCGTATGCGTTTGCCAATAACGACCAGTCCAAGTAACAACATTGACCGGGAGGAAGGGGGAAATTATTCCAGAGAGAACAGCAAGCGAATTGCCAGAAAGGACAGTTTGCGCGCGCGCGCTGTCCACGTTAATTTTTGCCAGAATTGTAGGTCAGAGGAAACACATGAAGGGTGAAACATCAAATGATGGGAAAAAAGCCAAGAGTTTGTTGATGTCATAAGGTTTATCTGGGTTAAGGCCTTACAAATAGTTGCTTTTGAAAACGAGATTCTTAATCGATTAAATGTTAGTGAATGGTTGGATAGTATTTTACAAGTTACTTTTATCTATTTGTAAAATGTGAGTAACAAATAAGTCACTAAATTGTTTGATTTGTTTTTACTGCGTAATCTTAAAGCAGTTTGTTCGGTGATCATTATGGTGTAATTTATTATTGCGAAAAGATATTAAGTGTAGTAGTGATTATACTGTTTGAACACGTGGACGTGAAAAATTTTTAGTGACTGATAACAAATTTGCCAACCGTTGGCCTCACTAATTTGATGTATCGAGCGTTCTCTAGCTTGGTTTAACTTTTTTTTAGCCAGTGACGTCATTTTAACGTCAAAGTCGTTTCCAGTCACTGGACATTTTTTAGCCTCACCTCCACGTAACAACATTATGATAAAATAAATCAAACAATCACTTGACAAAATACATTTCAGATTCCGCAATAAAAGCAACCACAAAAATTTCGTTTCAGAAACACTCTTCACGCCTACGACTAAGCCATGATTTAAACCGACATACGTCTTTACCCCCACTTTTTCTTTAATGTTGTACTAAAAGTCTTAGATTTCGATTAACGACCACTACACGTTCTTGCATGTGCACTGACAAACGCGTTTAATATTGGACGTACAACAATATTTTGCACAACAACGCCTAATTAAGGCAAATGGTGGACAATGTAGCATTACAATACTCTACTAATATTTTACGAGTATACTACACAAGAAATGGGCTCCCTTTTGGCTGAAACATATGGTGCCGTGATTGTTTCTTGGTCTTTTTACCATTGTTGCTTAACGGCGAGTTGTATTTGTTTGTCATTGGTTACTTGAGAAGAAGTAAATTATATCTGAAGTTGTTTGCTGCAGTCTTCAGGTAGAAGACCGTTCAACTATATCGATGTATTTATGCGAGACGTTTAATTGGATACAGCGAAACTACCAAAGCTGAACATTAAGGTTTCCTGTCATAACGTTGTAAACATCGGTTGTACTTTCTCATTTATCTACAGTGGTTTATAAAATCATAAATGAAAGGTTAGAGAGTCACTAAGTGTGATGGTTGGAACAAGGCGTCATCACAGGACATAAAGAAGGCTGTTTCTCCCATAACATTCGCGCTTGTAATTCTCCAGGTTTCATTTATAATGACACGACAAGTTATACTGTCTCAAGGACTGCAATTTAGTTGAAATATTTTTCCCAAGTCGACGAAGAGATTAGCTGTTTTGATAATTGGTAAGGATAAGCCGATAGCGAAAAAGAGCAGATCAGCCGATTCGGCTGCCGATTAAGACGCATAATCGGCAGCCGATTAATTCCGTGTGAAGTTCTAAGTGTCATCCTTCCTAACGCTGTCAATTTCAGAATTGGAATAATCATCAAAGGCTAAAACAGAAAATGACCTTTCAGCATTACCAATTTTTGCTATTCTTTAAACTTGATTCATCGATTGATCGCGTGTTCGATGACTTTGGAAAAAAATGAGATTTTAATGAGAACATAGCAGCACCGTATGCAGTGCAGTGAATTCGGTACGTACAGCAAAAAAAAACTTAATAATCGGGGAGACAAAAACAATTCTGTACTAATGCACTCTCTTCAAATCTTGCAAAATAAAGCAGCTAAATTAATAATCGACGTTCTCCCTTTATTCTCGGCTTCTGAAGCTCTTGGTATTTTAGGATAGTCACCAAGTAGTCGAAGGTTTCGTCACCGATGTATGTATATTTATAAATGTCTCAATGGTTGTTTGGTTGACTTTGACCTTAAATTAGCAACAATAATGTTCACTATCACAACACTCAATCATCTTCCAACCTCTATTTGCCAAAAGTCTCTACCAATTGGAGAAAACAAAAAGCGACTTACAATGCCTCTAATAATTTCAACAAATTGAATTATTTTACCAGAAACATTGCCACTCTTGCTACCTTTAAGTCTGCAATTTATAAACTATAAAATATTTATTTAATAATTGTATTAACTGTTAATTGGCATATTATTATGCTTTTATTTACCTACCTAACCGGTTTTATTAGTTGATAACATGTTATCTATTTGTATGTATGTATATTGTATATGCACGTATCTGTGCATGCGTATATGTATATTTGAATATTTGTTGTGTTATAGAGTCTGTAATATTTTGCGTGATAAATTTTGTTGTAATTTTGTGACAGGACACCACTGAAAAACACTATATAATTGTGACGTGGGTATCCTGCTAAAATATCAAATTCAAATTAAAAAAAACTTTTATTTAAAGTAATCGGTTAACAGCCGATTGTATGTCAACAATCTGCTGATTAATCTGCTCATTCCTAATTATTAGAATATTATTATAATTGTTAAAGTCAATGAAATCATTTTCTTTCAATTTTAGCGAATCCGATGCTCAAAGTGATTATTCATTATTTGAAGCTTTACGTGATTCTATTTATACTGAAGTTGCTACTTTAATCTCTCAGAATGAATCAAGACCGCATTTCCTGGTACGTATTAAAGTGGCTCCCTGCAGTTATTTGTATAATATAACAAGAGCAGATAGAAGAGACAAATTTATCTTATACCATAGCCAAGGACTGTGATATAACTTTAACTTTCTGATAAGGTCACCGACGGCTAAATAACAATCCTTTACGACGTTGACATGGTGTTACCGTGGCAACAGTGACGTTTCAAAATGGCCGCCAAATCGGGATTTTTTGTATTTATCTGCCAAATGAGTTCGGTGACCCC
>JAOBAZ010144435.1:0-28100 GCA_026546875.1 Pteroeides caledonicum | reverse complement strand
TTTCTTGTCTTTTGTCTTGTCTTTTGACTTGTCTTTTGTTCTGTATTTTGTCTTGTCTTTTGTCTTGTCTTTTGTCTATAGGGGGGTACGGACAATAAATAGAATGGCCCTTAGCCAATCACAGCAGAATTAATCTTAGGGGTCTCGAGAAGGAAGAGGGTCTCGTTGTATCGGCATTCTCTGATCTCCAAAAATTTCTGGGGAAAATGCAGCCTTTTTTATGAGGGGGTGATTGACTAAAACGCCCTTTTTCTAAAAGGGTGTATGTTGGCACTTTTCTTAGCTGGTAATTCAGAAGTGGTCTAATCTATAATGGGTGTGGACATTAAATGGAATGATCCTGCATGTGGCAATATGCGAGCGTAATTAATGAGGTAGCTGGTTTGCCCAAATACACTGTATATGAATATGCACCCCCAGTTATAACTCTAGTTTTGCCCTTGGTTCTTTGACTTCTATAAAGAGTTATTTTGCATTAGAACAAAATAACAATAAGCAGAGTGTACTATAAAAGACCTTTTTGTCACATCCAAAGACTAATTATTAAAATTCACTAAAACTATAACTATAACAACTGCTACTTGACATAGCTTACCAGTTTGAAGCTTTGTATGGAAATATATTTCACAAGGTCTCAAAAACAGCATAAGGGCAAAGTACTAAGAGTGGAATTGTTTTTGAGATCACAACTAAACTGTCCAAACTAGTACATACTATTAGTGGTAATAGCAGAGTATTTATTACATACAAGTACTGGTAAATAACTCTATTCATGCCCTAGATACTTAATAGAACACTTTACATTTAAATAATAATTAGCTGATCCTCCAGAGGTTACATTCCTCTAGTAAAAAAAATGACCAACCACCAAATATTTGCATACTACAGGTGTAATCTGTTCATGCTCCCTAATGCCATCCCATTCTTTCTGACATAGCTTCTTCAAGTTTCATTTCTTTTTTGTAATCACTTTCGGCATTTTTGTCAAGATCATGATGCAGATCTAACTCATCAGTTCTGTCAGTTGGTGGTGTCCAACCATGAGCAACTGGAATAAGGGACAGGCACTTAATAATTGGCAGTACCTGTAACATCTCAACTTCACCTGAAAAAATTAAAATCTAAATAAACAACAGTATTCAATTTATAACAAACATCCACTTGCAGGATGGAAGTATCATCCACTTGACAAACTAATTGAATGGGTTAATCACAGGTTGGCTAGTAGCCTTTCCCAGCAATTTTCTCCAATTTCCATGCCCATTTATATTATCTATTTTCGTTCTTCTTGTCTCCCAGTACAAGACTTCTCAACTGCCCTATACAACTTTCCTTACTTGCCAAAAAGCTGGTAAGTAAGCCAAGATCTCCAGTTTTCTCCTTTATAAAAGACCAACAATTGATAGGTTATTAGAGGGTTTAAATAATGTATAAACAAAAAATTTGTTAAATTAGAGCCAGCTAAAAAGCCTTTTGAAAAGCATCAAATATGTATACTCGTATATTAAAGTTCCATGTATGCCATCATGTACACCATGTAACATTATTTTTATAACCGTTATGGTTTACTTCAACCATTCATATTCTCTCTATTCATAGCCTGTCATGTTTTGTTTTTATAGACACATGTATCTGACGTTGTTTTGACAGAGAAAACACAGTTTCTAACAGTAGAAATGTATGCAGTAGATTATACCTTGTGTAATCTTTTGTAATATACCAATATTTGCAAGAAAATCCACAGACTCTTGTGGATCATAGTCGACATTCAAACCAAATTTATTTGCCATCCATTCTTTAACCTGTGATTGAAGTTCTTCCATGGTCATACCATCAGTATACTCCTCATCTAAAGGACTTTCTTCTATAAAAGCATTAAACTTTGGAAATAAGATATACTGTACTGGCCATATATAGAACATATAAAAACAGATGGTAATTACAAACAAAAAAAGCTACTGTCCAGTGCACTGTAACATATCATGCCATCATACCAACATACCATACCAGCTCATATTCTATCATGTACTGTACTGACCCGTACTGTATTGTACACTGTATTGTATCATTTCATAGAGTATTATGGCATGCTCTGTTGTAATTCTCAAATGAACTTTGCAGTGCACTTCACTGTACCATGCAGTATATGCAGACATGAAAATCTTACCAGATAAAGAAAGCCTAGATGAAGCTCTGATAAAACTGTATGTCAACATTACTGATTTAAATGTCTCATCTGCAGCTCTATCAACAACAAGTGTTAACAAAGCTCTGTTGTTTGCCATTGATTTGAAATACAAAGTTTGGGTCAAGTGAGCAAGATACTGATTACGTCGAGCATTATAAACACTCCATGTTCGAAGTAATAACACAGCTGTAGTTACTGATACAATAGGGAGAACACCAATATGATGGTTAACTGCTGTCATCATTAACTTCAAGACAATGGTTGTTAGTCCAATACTTAAACTCAAAGCAATAAACATCTTATCCAGTCGTGTCATTCCAATTTTTCCTTCAGGCAGCAAGTGCTCCAGGTTTGGGCATGGAATATCTTTGAATGATTTCAAAATTAGTTTACTCTGTTGTTTTGCTCGGACAGCAATGATGACTCTTTTATATCTTTCAGCAGTTGATGGTCTCCCATAAACACGGTACCTTATCAATGTTCTTGCCTTTCTTGCCCAATTTTCTTGTGGATCAACCTCGAAGTCCTTGCCAATCACCCATATTTTTAAAATATCATATTTATTTGGGTCAACTGTCACCAACACTCCATCTCCAATATCATGTTCTTTCAACAGGCTAAAAACAGTTTCCTTGGGTAGTGCATAAAACCCTGCTTTATCAAGTACACTGCTAAGCTTTTTTAACAAAAGATATTCTCTATCTTGACGTTCTTTTATGCCGATAAAGCGTGTTACCATGGTTTCCTTGTCTGGGTTCAAAGGATCATACAATGACTAAATATAATGAAAAAATATATAAAAATAGGTCTAAGGTGGTCCTGTTGTCCTGATCCAAGTATCTATAGCTAAGTAATCAATTTATTCTGAGTGTGTTCATTTTTATACCTCATTTATTATTTGATAATTTTATTTATTCATTTTATACCTCTTTATTAATTGAGGTAAGAAGGAGGTGAATAGTCACACCATTCACCTTTTGGTAGCCCTTCCTACAGCTAATTTGTTTTAGACAACCCCCCTGCATTCAGGAGATATGATGAGATGTTTGTTCTGGACAACCATATCTACAGGTACTTTTTGACCAAGTTGTGAAGTGAACAATGATTACAGCTGTACAAAAAAGTGAACAACCCTTGCAAGAACATTTAAAAGTTTTTGTTTACCACTAACAGCTCAACATTCTACTCGTACAGGTATACAGTACTATTAAAAATACGTAATTAAGGGGCTGGTTACATGGGGAATTTCAGCCCAGGCTGAAATTTCAGCCCCGCTGTTGACGTATGGAAATTACTCATGTAATCATCCCCTAAAAGCCGGGTTGAAATTTCAGCCCGGGCTGAAAATTCCCCATGTAATCAGCCCCTAAATACTATGAGATTACCACTGGTCTGGAGTCCTGCCAAATGTCGCGACTAAAATACCATAACATGAAACAAAAACAATGACATTTCCTGTTGTCTTACATCATGTACAGATTATAACACATACTTTTAATTCACTAAGTACGCCATTGAATAATCCACCCACAGAATGATCTAGAGCCACAGCGAATTCATGAAATCTTTTCTGGTCGTCCGGCGAGATCAACATTTCTTCCTGCATGATTGTCTTTGTCAATGATTTTCGCGTCATTGGGATATAATTATGTCGAATGTAGTATTTTGACGACTCGCCTTCATGGCCGTCGATACTGTGAGGACGAAGTGCTGTGTTGTCTTTTTGTTGAGAGTCTTTTGGAACGGATAAGTTCTTTGAGAAACGTGAGGTGTAAGCCTCTAGACGTCGAGACCAAGTTTGATTGCTTGCAAAGCGTTGAAACTGTTGTACAGTTTGTCCACACAGAGACTTTATCCCGCATGATAACATGGTTTCAGTAATGTGTTTGTGTACAATAAATATATAGAGTATAGACAGCTCAAAACTGTTTGTTGTACGTCTACCATATTTTTGTTGATCTGGGGCATCACAGGGGGTGGAGTACATTAGGAGCAAAGGTCCTGGGGGAGGTTTGCTACTACTTTGCAAACCTTTAATATTAGCTCAAATCAAAATTTTAAGAATATTGTACAGAGCGTCCTTCCTTCAACTGTCTGTGGTCTACATTGTTACCCCAAAATAATCAGTTTACATACAAACAAGTGACATAGAATCAATGAAAGGTATCCGAAACCCAATTGACCCAAACATATTTTATTGTGATACTTTAATATACTTTGATACTGAATTCCAGATCATCTGATCTGACGGCGTACGTTTTTTTTTCCTGCTTTTTACTTTGAAATTGTCAGTTGGTAAAAATGTATCATCAAGGCAGAAAAAATATATGATGCGCACTGTAATATAAGCATAGACAAGAGCGTGTGCAAACTTAGCGCAAACTGTGGAATGCGGACTAGTGTATTCTGTGGTGGTGTGGAGCAGGGTGCAGACTGTATTATTGGTCGTCAGCCTTCGACTGTATGCTAGGCGATCAGTCCAGTGTCAGGAATTCGGCCTTTCACTAAGGCCAAACTCGAGGACAAATTTTGGATTTTTTTCTCGTTAGATCAGTTTACGAGAATTTTGCGAAAATATATTGGTTATTTGTGGTAAGCATGCGCAAGACCTACCAAGTTTGTAGTTGATTGTGCGGCATCTTTTTAATTTCGATAGTAAAAGATCTGCACCTCACCAACGGAAATGCCATAAGGGTTTATCAACACAAATACTCTTTAATAATCACCTTGTATTAAGTTTCATTGAATAATAAAAATAAAAACTTGAATTAACTTATATAAGAGCGTAAAAAGTAGGAAAAAACTACCTTGTGACAAAATCTATATACTTACACCCCCCCACAGGCGCAGTATTACGACGGGAACGCACAACCGGAAATTTAAAGGAAGACTCAATGTCGTAGTTCTTTGCTGATGTTCAATTTGTCACGCATTTTGGCAGAGAGCAACAGTCCAGTTATATTACATAGGTCAGTGGTAATGACCTGTGAACGTCTTCTGTAGTCTGCCTTATTCAGGATGTGCACATGACCAAATTCAGTGTCAGAGCCCCGGGGTGTGCTAGCGAACGGTGGACAAGCCTCCCGTTTACTCTGAGTCTTGCGCCCCGGCCCAGACGTGACCCTTGTTTTCAATCTTGAAAAAGTTTTGTTGCAAAAAAGTTCTGCTGCTTCGTGACTTTTTTGCCGCCTTACTTTGCGCCTATATAATTCAAACCTTGTCACGTTACTGAAAGTCATCTAGTGAACAGAAAGTAAAAGTGCGTCAAAATTTTAACCTCCACAGCAAAAAAAGAAAATCTCCTCAACAGTATTGCTTTTCTTAGCATAAAAGAGCACATTCTTACCTATTTTTATTTTTTTTCAAACAGTTAAAACTAGTGAAAAATTTGCATAAAATTTGAAAAACTGTTGTGCGCAACGTTTTTAATAGACCATGTGTTTTAATCCGAAGCATGGCCACTTCACTTTATACTTACGTTTCCGTATTACTGTGGAAATGTTTTTCATATTAATCAACCATGGCAATTACTCATGTCTAAATAAAGATCTTCAGATAATCTTTAGATTTATAAAATACACCCAAAACCCTTAGTAAAGACGCTAAATTCAACACATACAACAGGTGTCATTTTTACAACCATTTGCCCAAAATTAAATGGTAGGAGTATATCGCTAAAACAAGCGGAATTAATGAAAAATTGTAAATGGAAATATTAATAATAAAAATTGGTGGTCTTACAACATTTTTGCGTGAAACCTTAATATAATATTTATTAACATTGCAACCGGAAGCGGAAGTGTGTTGATTGCTTGGTCGGTGAATTTGGGCGAGAGAAGCAAGAACGGATTGTATATGTTCTCATGAGAATAACTAAAGAAATAAAATGGGTAAGAATGTGTTTTGTATACAGCGAAACAGTTACTTGTTTTATATGTGGTATCCATATGTCTGAAATAGTTTATTATTCATATTTAATGTCGAAACGAACACTAAAATTCGTCATACAACGATACATGTGCCATAATGTCAGTTTATTAGACATATTCTCTTTTATATAAGCCTTATCGCTTACTAACGTTTTTATTTCTCTTTATTCTATTTAATAACTTGCTCTTCCGTACGAACTGGTGTTCTTATCAAATAAAGCGGTAAGAGAAATGCCTTTGACTTTAAAAGACTTGTTTAGTTCAAATTTCAACAGTAATTTTGTTTAAGCTATTTGTTCTTTTTGTTGTCGAATGCCAACCTAATTCCATGAATATTAAACATAGCTATTTTCGATGATTTTAGGAAGTGAAGAAACTAGATGGTTATGTTGGTTTTGCAAACCTGCCGAATCAAATATTTCGTAAAAGCGTCAAGAAAGGTTTCGAGTTTACGTTAATGGTTGTTGGTAAGTGGGGAAGGGTCGCATTTCACAACCTTACCAATATCCGTTTAACTTCGGCAAAACCTACCTACATTTATAATTCTTCAGTTGTTCTTTTAGCATATCTTGCTTTTTCAACAATCCTTATCTTAATAGAATCTCGCGTTATGTTTCATTGTATGATGAGCTTAAAATTGACACTAGTATTTACACTTTGTCGTAGTTTGCCGAGAAAGAAGGCTGTTGGAATTTTTGTGACCATTCGTAGGAAATCCTGTTATTTTTCCCCATTTTCAACATTCCTTGAACCACGTTATTTTAAAGTACTGGCAGGGAGCAATTCAGTTGGCTATTTGCTATTGTAAACGGAAAAGAACTGGTGCAACAGATCATTTTCTAGATCATGTTCTGTTTGTAAAATATAACAATGCCCCCTTAGAAAGAACTTGACAGTATCTATGCAAATCATAATATTTGCATGATATAAGTTTCATTTAAGGTTTCCATTACAGTGAGGGGCAGATTTATAAACGGGAGCATAGTTTCAGCTGGTTTCTTTGTGTTTTTGTGTTTGCTTTATCAAATCACTGAGACACAGTGTGACGAAGTTTGACATTGTTTGTTGTTAACTACATTAAAGTGTGACCACCGTTTACATTTTACAGTCCTTGTTGTTTGTCGTTGTTTGTGAGTCAGTTAGACAGAAAAAACAGAAAATAAAATGGAACGGATGAGCCATGTCAGCTTATATCAACTAAAACACATGAAGTTTTACGCCCCGTTGAGACGCTTTTTTATTAATTTTGCTTTGGTTAACGGGTTGTTCATTTCCCAAAGGTTCTTTTAATGCTACAAGAATAGACTCCGAGGCTTGCTTAATCAAGTGTTTATAATGCACTTGAAATTTGTTAGAAAAGAAACAACCACAACAAGCTATTATGTACACTTTGCAGTTGATTAAATTTAAAATACAACTGAAAGGTACATGTATACCTGTACATACAAACGTATACATAATTGGCGAGTTTCTTGCTTATCAGTGGCATATCTCTGCCATTTCACTGCACTCCTCTGTTTTTGACAGCAGTTGGTCCGACTAAGTGGACAGCATGGCTACTTGATGGATATTGATGTTGTACTTATGATACTGTAGAAACTGTTACCATTATTTTACCATTCCATGATCTTCCTAGTACATAATTTGTTACAATTTGTCGATGTCTTTTTGCAAATTAGAACAATTTGCTTTTTGGTTCTTTCTTCCTGGTGCATACCTTGAATTGTATGACTTCATTAATTCTAAAGGGCAGTTATTAGTGTATTGTGTATAAGCTTCCTTTACCTAAAAATATGTGTTAATTTTTTGGAATGAAATCATAAGTAGGTTTTAATGTTAATATATGGACTATTTAATAACACTTTGAGATTAGTCTGGCACTCCAATCTCTCCAGCACTGCTGTCAGCCTGTAACCTTATTATAGTACTTTACTTTCTTCAAGGCATTTTATTGTATAAGCCACAACCTGTTATTACTTTCACATTGTAACACAATATAATAATGTAACATTCTTTAACACAAAGTACATTTAGTTGTAAAAGTGAGGTGTCCTTGTCACAATGGGTTGAATTTTGAAATAATTCATTTCATTACATTGCACAGAATATTTGCAGGATAAGTTTTTTCATATCTGTATTTAAAAGATAAATTAAAATATTTCTGATAATTTGCTGCTAACAAATGTCAATAATAAATTTCTTTATTATCACAAACTTTTGACTTGTTTTCATTAATATAAGTACTGTACAAGATCTAAATATATATTGTGACCAACCACATTTCTTTTTAAATTAAAGATAATTAAATTGGTTCTGTGGAATTAACTATGAGCTGTAAAATTTGCATGGTCTTACACTTTAAATTAAAACCAATTATTATATATATACTAATTGCCTTATTAGTGAAAATTACTAATACTTATTTAACCACAACATAGAACTAACAGTAATTTGTTTCTTTAGGTGAATCTGGACTTGGTAAATCAACATTATTGAATTCATTATTTTTGACTGACTTGTATACTGCAGCTCAGTTTCCAACTACTGAAGAAAAATTACAAAAGACTATTGAAGTAAGTTTTTCAGTGTCAAGTTAAATTGTTTGCATTAACCAGACTAAAATAGTAAAATATTTTAAGTTGATATGGCCACTTAACAGATTTTACTCTGGCTAACACCAAACGATTTTACTTGGCAAGGAAAAAACCCACAAGTAATGTGTTAAAAAATGTGTTTAAGACTAAAAGCCAGGTATGTGTGACATAGGTTAAGGCTGTTGCATATATAGAAGTAAGTTATCAGCTGTGAATGTAAAGAGGATAGAAAACGAATGTGGACTAATACTAAAAGTGAAAAATTATTGTTCAAAATAGCTTACCCTGTATACTGAGAGAGTTGTGTAGCAGCATATGTTCTGCAGAAAGGCGATGAAAGGTGACGGTGACAAGATGCTCTAGTGAAATCTTGTGCATTGCACCATGGCACAATAGGATAAACTTTTTTTGTTAATTGCTGAACTTTATTGATTTCCTTTTAGGTTCAAGCTTCTACTGTTGTGCTCAAAGAAGGTGGTGTTACTCTAAAGTTGACCTGTGTTGATACACCAGGGTTTGGGGATGCTGTGGACAACAATGATTGGTAAAATACAGTAGATCATGTTGTTTAGCAGTTTGGTGGTCCATTTAGGAAAATCATTAGTCTTAAAAATGACTTCAGTTCTCATGACAAAGGTTTTCTATCAATAGGTTTTGTTGCATGCATACCGGTACCATAAACAGCAAAAATTAAACATTTATACAGCATGAAAATTTTATTAAATATTGTGTGCTTACAAATTACAAAACATTTGCTTCATTGCGGGTATTTTTTTGTAAAAATTGTACCTAAGCTAAAGTTGGTGCTTGTTGATGTTTACTGGCCAATCATACTGTAAATTGCCGTATTTTGTTCGACAATAAAAATATTGTTTTTTTTGTCTAGCTGGGTACCTATTACCTCATATATTGACTCTAAGTTTGAAGAATATCTCAATGAAGAATCACGTGTGAACCGAACTACTATAGAAGATAACAGAGTTCATTGCTGTTTATATTTTATAGCTCCAAATGGACACTGGTAAAGTCATAAAGTTTACATCAACATAACTACAAACATGAGCAAGTTCTATGAATTTCATAAAGGCATCAAGTTTCGTAATTGTCATGTACTATGATGCATTGCATACAACCACTTAACAGATTTCACTTGCCCAGGGTAAACCCCAGTTTGCAATGTTATAACTACTTTTTTTTGCTGTACAACATGTTTTGAGGTTGCATTAAGTGCTATAGCCTATATATAATTTTTATTGGGTAGTATTACCGGTATTATTGTTTGAATATTTTATTAGCAAAATGATTGACAGCAGAGTTTACAAGTTATTACTACTTTTGTAAATTTTGTTTTTTTCCAATATTTAGTTTAAAACCATTAGACATTGAATTTATGAGAAGACTTCATGACAAGGTTTGGAGAACAATTACTTTTAAATAAAATATTATCAAGGGGAAAATTTAAACAGTTTGAATTGTCTGTCATTATTCAGACTAAAATAATAAAAAGGATTTTCTTGAGTAAATAAGTTCAAATAGAAAGCTTTTATATGTAAATGTTTATGCAATTTTTATGCAAACATTTGATGTGATATTATGAGGATGCAACTTATTTATCACTGCAGTCAAGTCAATTTATTATCAATACAAAGCTATTTTTCAGTAAGGAAATATTTGGAATCATTTCCTTTGAAATACAAAACATTCCATGTTTCAAGTGATGTTGTGTGTGTGTATAAAAATAAAAATGTAATGTTGCGTGATGAACTGGCATATCAGGCAATATCTCAAGAGCTGCCAAAAAAGGTTTAGAAATGGTATGAATTTCAAATTATAGCAAGGTTGCATCCACCGGTACTACCTTTGTGTTTCAACAAAATTATTGTTTTTAAACAAAACAGTTCACTTAATGGTACAATAGAATAATGTATTTTGGAATATTTTTTTAGTAGTTCTGTTGTTGAGATCCAATCTTTAGTTTTTATAATACAAATACCATTCATTGATGTTTACTGCATATTGGGAATGAGTTATCAGAAAATGTTTTCCAGTTTTTGCTGTTTTCTAATTAAATTATCTTGATGAGATAGTATGTTTATCTTTCTCACAGTGCCAGACTTGTAGATTTTAATTGGTTTAGGCTATCAATAGTACAGACACACAACCATCCATAATTACATTTTCACACATTGCTATGAAATATTGATAATGAATTCTTGTTGCTTAATACTGGTTTACTTGGTTTACACTACACACACAAAATGTTTTTGGTTTCCATAATCATGGCTCTCAACTGATTATAGAAGTCAGCATACTTTTAGGAGAGTCTGATTTATAAAAACCTTTCCCCTACCAAATATCACTCCTTTTATATTTTTGTTGTATTTGACTGGTGTTAAACCTCTTGTTGTAAGTCTGATAAGTTGTACAGTATCTTCTGGTGACATTTCATTGTTTCCAGGTCAATATTGTTCCTATCATTGGAAAAGCAGATAGTTTAACAGATGAAGAATGCCAACATTTTAAACAACAAGTAAGTATGGATGGATACAAACTTGGTGTGGCATTGGGGAAGATTGGGATCAATGTCTCCATTCATAACTAAAATTGATTTGTCATATTTTATTTATCAGTTGAACAATAGTACAGCAAGTAGTTTGATGTGTACAAGAAAGTGCAATGTTTAATTTAAATTTAGCGTAAATGTAATAGGGTTCTACATTTGCATTTTTTATACTTTTAACCCTTTAAGACCCAAAATATTTTTCTTTTGTTCTTTGTCCTGTCTTTGTCCTTGCTTTGTTTTATCTTTTGTTCTTTTGTTTTACTTCTGTCTAATGTATCCGACAGTGGGCGTTAAAGGGTTAAACCTGATCATAATGGACTGCCAGCCATATACCAGCCACTAAACATACTTTGTCTCACACTAGACTATTTTACTTGTCAAGGAACCCCCTGGTGTCAATGGGCCAACACATTTTCTCTAGGGATTTCCCCTGAGCAATTAAAATTGTCTGGCATTAGCCAGACAAAAATCAGTTTAGAGCATTGGCGGATTTAGGGTTAGTCAAATGCCATTATAAGCCAATCAGAAGAAGCTTGATGCAAAATCTAGACATCTGATTGGCTTAGAACGACTTTTGACTAACCCTAGATCCGGCCCTGGTTTAGAGGCTGTCACAACAGCACATGGGTTGATCTATAAGAGACTCTAATGTCTTGATACAAAAGATGGTGCTCAGGCCACAACCAAACACTTTAAAAGCCAGAAATATTTCTTGTCTAGTGAGAAATGGCTTTTTTACATGAAATTATTAACTTTTTGTGAAATTTTGTTAGATATTAAATGAAATTGGTTCAAATAAGATAGGAATCTATCAGTTTCCTGACTTAGGTGTTGATGATGATGATTTTAAGGATGTCAGTATGACAGTAAGTATGTCTAAGATTTTGCCACCTATTTATCAAATTACTTGCCTGTCTACATGTATCTGTTTGAATTATGTCCACTTTAATCTTCACCACAAGTAACAATAGTTAAAACTTCAAAAAAATTAAAATATTTTCCAAGGTGTACCCATAATTTAATAAGCAAATGTAACAGATGGGACTTAATATGAAACACTGTGCATACTGTTTTATAAAGTTTAGACAATTTCAATAATGTATGCACAGGTCGGTACGGTATATTAATTTTTAGATTACTTTACAATGAGTACTGTTCTGAAATCTGACACTTTTGACCTTCAGATTTGAACAAAACTAGGTTAACAAAGTAAAGAGTACAAAAGTCAAGTTATCAGAGCCAGCTGACAACTTTATGTCACCTCTCCTTCCGTATATAAACAACAGCAAATTTGCAAATTAGTTAGGTGTGATAGTGACTTTGTAATAAAGCCGAAATATTACCTCTTAAATTATTCTTGTCTTTTACACAAATCTATGTTTTTTACTTTCAAGTTATTTGTGTAAGTTTTGACAAAAGAAGACATGCCTTTCTCCTGAGTTATATTTGTTTGTGTAGGGAGTGAGTCATTAAATGTATCAATGTTTCATTTTATAGGATAGGATACCATTTGCTGTTGTTGGTAGTAATACAGTTGTTGAGGTTGGAGGGAAAAAATTAAGGGCAAGAGTTTACCCATGGGGTGTTGCTGAAGGTAATATTATTGAACTATCCAAAACTTAACAGCAATGCACTTTTATCAAATATAAAACATGAGTAATAAAGTATGTGAACTGCTGTGAAGTGTTTTAAATCATACATGTAAATGGTTTCAAATAAACCATTTTCATTGACATTTTTTATAATAAGTACTATTCTTGGAAGACAATTTTATATAAAGAATACTAATATTAATCAATGATTTAATTGAGCTAAACTGCTCATCAATTGTTAATATGATGAATGACTGTTTAATTAAGGGCTTTCTCTTTATGGTGATATTAAATACTTCTCTTTTTTTGTAGTTGAAAACTCTGACCATTGTGATTTCATTGCTCTTCGAAATATGTTAATAAGGTAATACTTTTTTCTTTTTGATCTCATTGATTAAAGGGTCTGAAATGAGAACTTTATGTGGCTTAATGTTGCATACAGCCTACAAGTAGTTGGTATCTTGCATACGTCATCAAATTATGTCATATTTATTTTCGGCGTACTTTTACGTCATCAAATACGTCATATTTATTTTCGGCATCTTCATACGTCATCAAATTGATTTACTGCGAAAATAAAAAAATATTTACCAAAGCAAATCTTTAATTCTCATTTCTCAGATAAAAAAAAATATTTGTCTGCCACGTAAAACATACCAAAGTTAAATTAAACCCTTTATAATTTATTATAATTGTGTTTTATTATTATTTCAAATACGTCATTAGAGTAAAAGAGTTGGTCATTGTCGTACGACATCCACCAGTCGTAATGTCTTCGCCAGAGCCCTGGTGAAAACCTTCGCTTGTAACAGCTAAGCTGTGTTCAATACTTCACAATTATTTTAGTCTTTGATTATAATTTACTCCGTTTTTTTATCCAAACAGAACACACATGCAAGACCTAAAAGATGTAACAAACGACGTTCATTATGAAAATTTCCGCTGTCGACGTCTTGCTGCTGTCACTGTGGGATCACCAACTATAACAAGGTATGTGTACACAACTAAAAATCTCACATGCTTGACCAAGGTTGATAGCTTATCAATCATTGATCAACATTGATATCAAGATTGACCAAGGGTTGATAAGCGATCAACCTTGATCAACCTTGGTCATCAAGCTTGATCAAGCTTGATATCAAGCTTGATCAAGCACGATCATGTTTGATATCAATCTTGATCAAGCATGGTACATCAACCTCGAACAACATTGATACCAAACGTGAACAAGATTGATGTCAACCACGATCAAGTATGATATCAATACTGATCAAGCTGGCCAGCTCAACCATGATCAAGCTTGATATCAAGCATGATCATGGTTGAGCGTTTTTTGTCGTGTAGGCTAAAAAACGTGGAATCCAAGTCTCGTACAGCAGTATAATCTGTCTGATAATAGGGAATTGTCGTCGTGAAGTTCTTAGGAATCAATCATAATCTATGGAAGAGAATGTAGCATATTCTTTATATTCTCTATCTATGTAATATATTCTATATTTATTAAGAGTTGTTTAATTGTATCTAAAACTAATATTTCATCTTATCTAGTAAATCATTAGGTCTAAGTCCACTTGAACAACTTGAAGCTGAGAAAAGTGAACGAGAAACTAAAATTACCAAAACTGAATCGGAAATGGAACAAGTTTTTGATACTAAAGTGAAAGAAAAAAGAAAGAAGCTAAAGGAATTAGAGGCTGAGGTTAGAGAAGTTTTTTGACTAAAATATTTTTGCAGCTTCATGTAGACGCAGTGTAGGTGTGGATGATGTAGATATGCATACATGTAGATGGACATGTAGATATAGATGTGGATGTACAGTAGGTGTGGATGTCGATGTAGATATCAATGTGAATGTGAAAGATGGTTATGCTGATGGTGGTGGTGATGATGGTGACAGCCATGTTGATGGTGATGGTGATAACCATGGTCATAGTCGTGGTCATGGCCATGGTCGTGGTTATGGTCGTGGTTATAGTCATGTTTATGGTCATAGTTAAAGCCATGGTGGTGGTCATGGTCATGGTCACGGTTATGGTCGTGGTTATGGTCGTGGTTATGGTCATAGTTAAGGTCATGGCCGTGGTCGTGGTCATGGTCATGGTCATGGTTGTGGTCGAGGTTATGGTCATGTGAATTTTTTGTTTTTAGTTTGCCAAAAAACATGAACAAAATCGACGACAGCTTGAAATGCAGCAACGCGAATTGGAAGAGAAGCGAAAAAAGTTTGAAAAAGAAAAAGAAGTTTACATGGAGCAAAATAAAATATCCGAGGATGCTTTTCAATCGCCGCATGCAAAGTTAGTGTTTAAAACGCTTAAAACTTTTGACTTTAGACGCACTATATATGGTGGCTTACGTGAAATATTAGAAATGATGTCATGTTAAAACGTCAGTTTATTTAGTTAACAGAATTGTTTCTTAGTTTTAAAGAATTTCTTGTTGGTGTGACAGTTTCTTGTTGGCGTTCAATTATAGTTGTATCAAAGCGGTAGTGTCATCTAGTTTTGAGCGATTGTAAAACCCACAAATTTTAAGTAATTTTATAATTATATACAAAATTTGTACTGAAGTTCGGATGGTCAATATTAAGCGAGGATTGAAATTGTAAATGGTTAATTGTTTGGCTAATTTAAGATGTGTTCTTGTGTGTTTAACATATCCAAAATGACTGAACTACTTTGCAATGTTTTTTTTTAGGACTATTGATGGTCATGGGAAAGAACTAAAAGAGAAAAAGGAAAAGAAGAAGAACAGATTGTTTTAGCGTTGCCCGCAGTATATATGTACTTCATTTTTGTTGATATATATACTTTATATAAGCATAAATGTTTTACATATATAATGTATATATATTCGTTTATATATGTACTGTTCAGATCATCTGAATGTGCTTTACCGCCACAAATTTCATGTACAGATATATTGACATGTATAACAACGAGACACAAACCAGTCAAACAATTTACTGCTCATGAATTGCACCAGAGGGGTAGGACGAAGTCAACAAATAGAGCAAACTATTTCGAAATTCTTTTGCATTTTCACTCAGTGTTTTCACTCAAAATGAAAAAGTGATCTTTTAAGACGCGTATTTTTTTTCTCAGGTGTCAAATATATATTCGTATGTACATTTACATTTAACCATGACCAAGTAATTGGGAACTAAAGTATACATTGTATAGTCTACTGTAATATGAATAATACACAGTGTGACACTATGAGTTACACCGTGTCTTATAAGGATAGACGGTGATAGTTAAGTCCTAAGTGATGTACAGTGATATACAGTGGTAGATTAAATGATACTCGGGTTGACGAAGTGGTATACAGTGTCATACCACAAAGTAATAATCTCTACTCTGTGGTCATACAGTGACACAGAGTGACACACAGGAACATACAAAAATAGTTATACCCAGTAATCTTTGTAATCTGCAGTGGAATAAGAGCACATTAGTAATAAAAGTAACGAAGAATTTGTTGGCAATACTGCAGTAACATGTTACAACTTTCATATTTTTTTGTTTTTGATACTAATGTAAATGAGACGTTGATAACGACTTCATGGGCTGATTTCTGGTCTCAATACATGTTAACTAACTCAGGCCAAGTTTAAACCAGAGACCTTAATACAAGACAGTTGGGACATATTGTCAACAAATCCTTTGAATTTAGTCGTTTTGGGATCAAAAATGGCGATCATCTAATATTTTGCTATTCTATTCCGCCACTTTCGTTCCTACATGAAAACAGTAGATGTCCTAACTCTCGTATAGAGGGCTTTGGTTTAAAGAATTGTGAACACGAGCCCGCCATAAAGACCTCAGGAGTTTCCCTTGCATAGTTAATTGAGACCAGATGTCGTCCTATACTGTCATTTTACTGTATGGCCAGAGCTAACTTTACCATTGTGAAATAGTCAGCATAAAATGCCGTGTAGATGGGATACATTTCAAAGACTAGAACTTTAAAACACTAAAAACTCCAGTTTATATATTTTTTGATTGTATTTTAAATAGTTTCATATTGTGTTGATTTTTCGTGTTGCCAAAAAAGATGAAAAAAGAACTTTATCGAACGTTGCATATTTTTCTTGTTATGCTAAACAGTGTTGACCAGGGGGTAGGAAAAGAGGGGGAGCGCCCCCTCGATTATTTGTAGGGGGACAGAATATCTTTTGCCCCCAATGATTATTTGATTTATTATTGTAGCGAAATATTTTAATTCAAAATTAGAAATATTACAAATCGTATATGAATGATTTTACCTCGTTAACTGAGGGGGTAGATGACTCTGAAAATGCCATTTCCGACGATCTAGCGACTCCAAATTAATTTTTTTCCGTCGCGTTCCTACAGCTCCCCTGATGTTAAGTAGTAATATAGATACGGACTTGCCTGCATTTCTGTCAGTAGCGCCAGGTATTTCGTCAGGGGTATGGTCCATGACCATTAGAAATTACCGTCGAAGTCGCGTGGTTGCATACATGGATATATAAGTCATGGTAAAACGACATACTTTATGATCTATATAAATACAAATAATATTCCATGAAGATTTGACATCTTTCGAAATAGAAATAGCGTACCCAATGAATACTTTGAGTTTTTCCTTTTGACTTTTATGCATGGGATGTTCTCGATCAATTCGTTTTCTTCGACGACTTGGTTAACCGAAAGGCATAAAACATCCGAGTGAGCCGCGCTGTTTGCCAAGTAGGGTGTATTTACCATGTGAAAACGAATATATTTTGCCATGTGACACTTTGACAATATTTAAAAATGTCCAACTTTTTGATCTAATAAAAACCAAGGTATTTATATGTTATGTATTGCCAAAAGTATATGGGCGATTACCCAAGTGAAAATGCGCCCGTTTTTGTTTCGGCTGCCATGCGCATGTAATAGTGGTAATTCCTAGGGCTTATCCGTGAGTTTTAATGAGCAATTTTTTAGTCACAATTTTAATAAACAGGTCTATTTTCTGTATGATTGGTAGCTTGTTTTTCTTTTTCGGTTCGAGTTTCGGTTATTTCCGTAGTTCGTGGCGATGGTTTCAGTCCTTGTAGTTTCGTTTCCGATCGTTTGAACAAGAAATGTTTCAAACCTCTAGGTAGAAATCATTTTCCGTTCACCTTCTTTTAATTGCAATACATCAACGATCTTAGGCAAAGAACTTGAAAATTCTCGGTGTAAGGCCGAATTACTTCCGTGCTGACGTATAGTTTTGGTGCACAGTACAGTCTGTTGGAATAAACGGCGTTCTTGGTGTGTGCGTGAATCACTGATTTTACCAACTATCCTTTTTTGTCTCCACATTTTCAACTGAAGTCAGGCTCAATGTAAAAATAATAACTGATAAAATTATATTAATGATCATCTTTCGAATTTGAAATTGAAACTTTGTGGGAATCAAAATGCATTCCCACTTGACTAAAAATGGCAAACTTGGTAAAAATGTTTGGCGGCATTTATTCCAAGGCTTTTTGTGTCGGATCACGTTACCTCGTGGTGTTTACGTACTTGACTGCAGTGTTTCTTTAAAATGATATTTCTATTCAGAACGTGAATGATAAAATAAACTCTGATACGGCAAGTCGAATATTCCGGTTACAACGGCGACGGTAGTAGCAGTCAAGCACCACTTCATCAACACAGACAAGTACTAGACAACTCTTGCTGTAACGGTCTCTTTAGACACCAGATCTGACGCGTTTTAATCGTGATATTACCACAGGTGTTGGATAGGTTTTTTTTGGATATCGGATTTTACGCGCAAAAACGATTCAAAAATATCACAAAACTTTTTTGGTTGGCTTGCGATTTTCGTAAAGAATATTTACCGATTTGTGGCCTTTCGTCTTATTATTATTTACAATATTAGGATCTTTTCCTCCTGTATGTGGTTTTCAGGGAGGTCCTGTGGATGATTACGGAATTAACCTCAGAGAATCTGGAATTTTCCAGAATTGTCGAAAGACAAAATATTTCATGACTGTCTTAGAAAGTCGAAATATTTTCTCTTACCTACAGACAATATTGGCAAAATTGTTACCGAAGTCCTAAAGGATCATTTTCTCAGACAACACTCGACCAATAAATGGCACAGCTGACGCAGTCCTGCTTATTTTCACTCATCGGAAAGTGTCGTATTTTTGTGATGACGCCCGCATAATAAAATCCATGCAAAATTCACGCATTTTTAAAAAATAGTATACTTGATTACTGGCTTAGACAAGGCTGAAATACCTAAAGCTTCTAGGGGCATCCCCTAGCTGATTACCAGCATGGTACACACCCACTGATCTGTATATATACTGGTAGTATATATACAGATCAGTGTACACACCACCCTGCCAATGTATAACTTCTAGACTTTTTTGACATGTTCTTATGTGATAACCTTAAAAGAATGCGTGACACGGCTATCTTTAAGTTATCAAAAGTACTGATCATCGAAATGAATTACGCTCGACTCGGATTTCATAGTTTGCCGATATGAAATTTGTTTTCCACATTCTGGTTGACCTGTGTATTTATCATGTTAAGTATCTAATGGCGTTACTGATTAACCACCACGGTCAATAATTATTTATTAATAGCTACATTAATACAACTTAAGAACCATCTCGAATCAATTGATTCATTGTAGACTAGTGCTTCAGTTTTTAATTGCACATGTCACGTAGAGCAAAAAGGAATTCTTTTTAGAGCTACGTACAAGCGTTGGAGACTGGGTGCGACCGGATGTGATACCAATAACAACGCGTCGCCCGACGCATTTTGTATACGAAGAGTTTATTGTAATTTAAATTATTATTGTCTATTCTTTAGCATAAACGGACTATGTGTTTTCTATTACAGCCACATTATTAACGTCTGTGGGTTTTTTCCTTTTGTCTGGGTTTTCCACTGAATTTCAACGCAAGACGAGTGTTTTGTCCATTTTGACGTTGTCAATTAGTGATTACCGGTTCAATTGAAGCTGAGTTGAATTAGATCAAATTTCACAAACGGGAAGAACAAGCTAAGAACAGTGTGTAGGTATATCTCGATGCACAAACTTTTTCTGTTTGATTAAGTAGCTTATTTTAATTGAATATTTAAAAAATAGTTTCATCTTTTTATTTCAAGTGTGCCCATTAAGAAACATGAAGAACCTTGGCCTTCGTGTAACTTACTGTTCGTTGTCCTTTCTTCTCGTCCTGTGGCAAGACTATTTCCATCGCGTGTTCGGCGAGAATTCATCAAGTACGAACATTACAAACAACACTTTATTTTCCAGTACAAAAAACCAAACCAAAATAGAAAGTGTAAGCTGTGATTGGGACGATGTAAGACCATCATACTCGACTGTTGCCGCAATCATTAGTGGCTTTTTAATCATCATTGGTGGAGTCCTTTGTGCCCTTGGTAAGGTTTCAAATGATGTTATTTACATTATGCATTTAAGGAGCGTTCCCACACACTTTTTATTATTAACTTGTTTTTAAAGTCTTTGGTTATAGTGTAAAATGTTTTAGTTCTGATCATTGCGTGGCTGTGTTTAATTCAATATTGTCTTTATACTGTAGTTATATAATCTCCAGGCAAAAATGTTTGCAATTTTTTTGGTCGGCAAGGAATTGCTAGAACCATACCTTAGTTGATAAGGTGAAACCATACACGCTTTTCTGTGCTTTACTCTCTTTGATTTTGGTATATTCGTTTAATATTTCTCGACCATTCTTTATTTTAAACAAAGACATTGGCAATTACGCAAATCTTGGCAATTTAGTGAAAGCCTACTTCATAAAACATGCATCATGTTCTTATTCCCGATATTTTTGTAGTTATGTATTATGATTATTATCATTTACTTGAGTATCATGTTTCGTGGAAAGATGGGATTTAAATGTAATTGTTGGAACCGACCATTCAAATCTAGAAGGCATCAGGCAACATTTAGTTATATTTTTTATTCAGTAACGTAATATACACTTTGAATACTAACAGTAACAATATGTTTGATGCTTATTTGGTCAGATATTTTAATTAGCCTAATTTAAAACAATATATTATCTCACAGATTTTCAGTTTATTTTTTGATAAATAAAAAACAAAATTGTAAAAACTGCTGGTAATAATGGCCAACTGGTACAAACAACATTCACCAACAACTTTTATTATTATCAACTTTCGTAGTTTAATAAGGTGTCAGGTGTCCATGACACTTACCATCCTTCCTCATTCCTGGCTGCATTGTGTTTCTGTTTCTCCGCTTCTTGGGGGAGGACTTTATGTTTATAAAATTAAAATAGTTACTTCTGAATACCAATATACCATTACACTAGATCAAGTTCTGTCAACTTTTTTAATAGGCAACTTTTGGCATTGAAGGCAATTATTGGTGGGCAGATAGGGCTTTAAAAATTCTTTTATATATTTTTATATATTTTTGGGAATGTTAAAATTTGTAATGTAACAAATCCCGGAGGCTGTAATTGCTCTACCTTGCAGTCTGGCAGACTGATGAAGTTGCACCATAATGTAAGCTGTTTATCAATGGTTTATTTTGTCATGTCTACTGTGTTCATTATCTATGTTTCACAGTCTTTTACACTGTTTTTCAGGTAGCTTTTGATTTTTGATAAAAATTACTTGAACTTGAAATTATTCTCTTTTTGCAGGTTATAAACAACAAAGAACATCATACAGTTTATTGGGGTTCACTATTGCTGGCCTTATCGGTTATGCAATTGTTGAATACAAATTTGAATACAGTTTGGGGATACGATTACTTATCACTGGCTCAATGGCATTGTTTGTTTCTATCCTTTGTTCCAGTATCCTGTTCTGTGGCATATTTTTAACAGGCCTATGCACAGGTTTTGCAATTGGCTGTATCATAATCATTGCAATATCAGAGCTTCATTCGTTTGGTTCATTTTCAGAACCTATTCTTATCCTCTTGGGTTTGTCAATTGCATTTGCAAGCATTACCCTGTGGTGGAAAAGGGTTTTTATCATTATCGGTACATCTGTTGCAGGAGCTACCTTTGTCATGGGTGGCCTAGATTATTTCATTGAAGGATTTTTGTTTGTTGAATTTGTTCAGCATATCATCTATGGCCGTGAATACAGAAAGCTTTGTTATTTTTCATGGATTGTTTTTGCTGTTTTTCCAGTTGTGGCACTTGTGGGAATAACAGTGCAGTACTTTAAAACAGCCAAACTGAAAAATAGACCTAAATCAATGAGCAATGAAGCACTGGCAATGAATCGTTTTTCTGCCTCTTCACATACATCTCGAGTTTAAAATAATGTTCACTTTGGGAATTGTATGAAAAATATTGCCCTGTTCCTCATGGCAATTATTTTAAATGGTAGCTTAATTCATGATCAAAAACATGAGAAACATCTCAAGTAAATGTAAATTTTAACAAATACTACTTTAGTTGACTCTAGATTACCTTGTCATTTTTGCTTAGTAGAATTCTGGTAATTAGTGTTGCTACCTAGAAAGCATGAGGTATGAGATTCCTTCATATGTTATGCATGTATTTATGCATGCATGCATGCATGCAAGGAAGGCTACGCTTGCACTAACACTTTTAATGACCAGTACAATTGGATTATGAGCTTGAAATTTCTATAAACTGATAAATTAAATATAGAAATTCAAAGTAAATTATCTAATGTTCTTAATACACTAAAACTACAAAAAAAACTGGCAAATAACATTACACAACTCCGATTTTTAAATAATTTATTGGCATTTATAAAAACCATTGTAAAAAATGCTGTACCTTTCTATCTATTGATGAGTAAATAGCAAAAAGCCAATCAAATTGCTCAATTTGCAATTACACTACCCATATTACTGGTACCAGTACCTAGGAGCTTTCTACTAATCACAGTTATAAAAATAAAAATTGTTTATTATTTTTTTTGCATAAATCTGGAGAGAGCAGCTCCCAGGTAGATATTCCTATGATTTTGCTCTTTTGATAACTGACTCAAGTAACATAATTATGTAGTGATGCATATAACAAATATTTTTAACTGTGGACCATAATTTAGTTTTTACATTATGCTTTTATATCATTCAGTGTCTGCACAATGTCGCTAGCCAACAGTAATTAAACTTTTATTTTTAATTAATAAAAGGAATATATTTGAAAACTGTTAAATTAACATTAGATGTGTAGAGCAACTAAAAATGTTACATAGTACACTCTTACTATAGTTGGAATATTATGTAGAATTATAGGGAAAATTGGGTGTTAAACAAATTTTATGTTTAAATAAGATATTTTTAAGCTGTTAGATTTCTGGAATTCAACATGTTATCCCTTCGCTCACAAAGCATCCGAAAGAAAACTGTGTTAATTTTTAATTATTAAATTTTGTAGTGGGGAAATAATAAGTACCAGATAACTCATTTTACTTCTAAATTGAAAATACAAAACTTTCTAAAATCACACTGCTAAATGGCTGAAAAATGGTGGGAAAACAAACATTGTATTAAACTAATTTAGTATATTTATTTTGTATGGTAGTAAAAGAAATTTGGTTTATCACATTTTTCTTGTTGTAAATTTTATATACCAGTATGTTAACCTGTGCAGCAATGACAACATGAACAACTATGGCATGAAGTTTTTGAAAGAGAAGGTATGCTTCCTGTTTTAACCTATTGACAGTATTGCTGGCCATAACTGTCATCTTAGCAGACTTTACTTTTGGCAAATAATAGTTGAAAACATTGAATATGCTTTGGCAGGTTTAAAAAAAATAATAGTGAACACTCTGATAATAAAAGTAAATACTCTGACCAATTTTTTTATTCATGCTTTCAGATGTCAGTGGATAGCCTTCCATGAGTGATAAACAGAGCAGTCAAATCCAAGAGACTGGTAGTCAAAAGCTTGTTTAATTATTAAGCATTTTTGGTCAGAGTGTTTGCTTTTACTTTGAAAATTTTACTTTGTCTTAAACATCTCTGAACATTTTACTTTGTCTTAAAGATCTTTGAACATTTTACTTTGTCTTAAAGATCTTTGAACATTTTTTGTTCTTTCTTGGCAACTAAAAACTATTTAAATAACATTTTTAGCAGGCTTTCTTTGCAGTTTCCATTCACCAGGTTTATTGATAACACTCTATAGTTCCTTGGGAAACAAGTTTGGATTTCTGTTTTTGCAATGAAAAAAGAACTCAACCATCCTTCAGTATACTCTCAATCAATAACCTGTATTCAATTTGTTTAACCCTTTCAATATTACTGGCATTGTTTTACTCTTATAACACAAGACAATTTTACTCATGTTTGATTAATAAAGTTAATCTAAGATATATTTTATTTTACATTATACAAATGGTAGTAAGCATGAAATGGAAATCAATTTTTATTATTGGTTAAATAAATATCAGATACTCTAAAAATCTAGGGCAATTATAAAAAGCTCAACAATAGATGCACATTTTGTATTTTTATATATACAGAAAATTAATATCCCTGACTTGTACATTGGTAAAACATAGAACATGATTTCCAGTTCATTTAATAACATGTTAGCTTTCACAGTTTAACATGTTCACATGGATGGATTTTGGATAACAATCAGTAGATATTCTTTGTCTAAAAAAAAAACAAAATTGATGTTTATCAAAATTTTAAGAAAATATTTGTATTCAAAAACTCTTTACTCACCAGGTGCAACCATTATCTCATGCTTTTTTGAACGGATTCTTAAAAACGTTAAATCATTCTAAAAAAATAAAAACATTTACCATGCTATGTATAAAAAATATAGCTAAATTGAGGATCAATTTGAGAAAAATTTGTATTGCAAAACAAATTGTATATTCTGAGATGCATGATTAATGCCTATAAAAATAAATAGCTGTTTTGAAATTACAGCATAAAAGAACAAAGAAATGAGAATTCATAAAAAACGGTATGAGGTTAATTAGTTGTAATTTTTATGGACAACTTGCTTTTCCTGTCTTAGTAGCAGTACCATAAATTACTACCATATAAATATCAGCAACCAGCCACTTCTAAGATTTTACCACATGATTTTACTCATCTGGGGAAAACCTTGCAAGTGATAATTATTAGCCCTAACTACAAAGAAATGTGTTTCTCACCTGAGGATCAATATCTCTTACAGTGCTACGTGCTTTAGCTGTTAGTTGGTGAATAAGACCGGAATATTGGACTGTGGTTGAGTTATCAAGAGTAGTTCGTATAGGAATACCTAACAAAACATTAAAATCAATACATGTATTGTTAATTCTGCACATTGTCATTGATTTGGCTCATAACAAGAGGACACCCTCAGATTTACACATTGTCCAAATTCAGCATTTTTCAAACTTCTTCTGAATTGAAACTCTGATTTATATTCATTTAACACCATAACAAACCAAAAAGTTGTTAGATATCCAGTTGGTATATCATATTTTACAAATTTTGCAGGTCAAAGTGTAAACAAAAGCTTTGGCTTTGTTTTCATTATGGACTTGACCCCCACTTTATCTTAGTTATAGTTAATTACTTTGTTACTTTATGAGATATTAACCGAAATCAACTCAATCGTTCCACTCTGCCTGATACTAAACAATTTTACTTATCAATGGGAGTTTTTCAGTGGTAGAAGCTACAACTTTGACAAGTAAAAAGTAAAATACAATAAGTAAATAACATTTTCCCATTTCGTACAGCCAAAAATTTTTAATTACCAGGAAAAAAATTACTGGGCTGTCATTTCAGGTTGTTTTTTCCTGATTAATGATTTGTTTTAAAACAAAGGAGTCCTAAAATACAATTTATTAAAATGACCTTCTTGATTCACAACAATAATACCCATCACTCCTTTGTGAGATTGGATGCGCTTCAAAGTCTCTTCAACTTCAGACTGTTTCAAGAAAACAAAATAAGCCATTACTGTTTCAGGCAATACAAATACACTTAAAGAAATTGATATTCTTACCATTTTATTTTGTTTTTAACAATGTTTTTTCCTGCCCCTTATTCCTTCTTCGTCGCACTTCGCTTCAAAATGGCGTTGCCTTCTGTGGCGTTGCTATGTACTGCAGGCGACGATTGGTCAGCATTCATTCATAAGAGGGTATATACCCATAAGAGTGTAACAATTTAGCGCATTGAAGCAATGCATGTATGACCTGCGTACAGGTGGTCAACCTGTAATAACGGGTGCGTACATGTGGTGAATAGCTTTAATCAACCTAATGAAAAAAACAAGTTCTAAACATCTCAATGGGAGAGCCCCATCATTCCTGGACAAGTAAAATCATCTCTACAAATGTCAAAGTAACCTTGTAATTGATAAGAACTAGTTATATAAACCAGTTACAATTAACAATTGTCACTTTTACTAGCTACTAGTACTACTAGTAGCTGGAAAAACACTTCTAAAGTAATGAACATTACTATGTAACCCACATTATCATTAATATTACATACATGTAATATAATGCCTAATAAATACAATCTTCTAATTGTCTCTAATTAACAGGCCTGTTATTGCTATTAAATAGTCATTACAAAATAATTCTACACCATTATTAAATATTACACAATTAATAACACACAACTCATAATCAAATATTAAATACATGTACTGTAGTTAAATATCCCATTATATTTTCAAAGTAGTTGGTTTGAGATATATACAGCTGGTTTGATTGGATCGTGCTTTATTCTCTGGTTGCTTTATAAATTGCAATGGCTCTATCTAGATTTCATCATCATAGTTGTTTGCAGTTAGCAACCGCTCTTGGTCATCTGGATAGCTGAAACCAGATTTTCGTTTTGGAGGTTTGTTTGATGAATGACCACAAAATAAGATTAAAAGTAATATCAAGTTGACAATGAGACTGACACCAAGAAGAGCATCCATCCAAGCATAATTTTTTAACAAAAACCTGCAAAGAAGTATAATTGTAAGAATGTGTGTGTGAAAATAAATCAGATTATTCATTCTAGGTTTAGAAAGTCAGTTAAAAGGAAGAAATAGCGGTTTTACTATAATGGTTTGCAAACTATTTATTTGATATCATATGTCCAGAAATATATCAGTCAATAAATCAATTTCTGGCTGGATTTGAAATATGAAGGTAAAAAAAAATATAGTAGTAACTAGTTAGTTTGAAACAGAATGCATATGTTGGTCACTACTGCTCCCTCCTGTTGCACCACTGGATCAAAGAAAACATTTTGATGGACTTACCGGTACTTCAACAAAAGACATATTTTTGGAATCCCACTTATAAAATAGCAGCGGATAGCAAAGCTAAACCATCTAAAGCATGATACTTACCATATAAAGTATTTATTAATATTTATTGGTACACTAGCTTACCGTTTAATCATAGCTTTTGTTGTTGAATTGTTGTTTGAGCAATTTGATGAATTACCATTGCAATTAAGTTCATCTTCTACCAATTCTAAAAAAGTGAAAACTAATTATTTCTATTTGAACCATATTTGTATTATCAGGTCTATAAACTATAACAGTCACAAATAACTGCTAGATAAAGCTGTTACATGAACAGTGGTAACTTTTATAATACCGTTACTCACCAGGAATACTATTAGTAGTTTTTTCATCACCATGACAAGATGCATTATATTTTATTTGAGAACATATGGGCCCAGTCCATGCTTCATCACAGACACATTGTCCATTCACACTACATTTTCCATGACCATTACAGTCTTCAGGGTGACAGCTGTTATGATCATGAACACAAAGGATTGTGCTCACTTTTCTTGGGCAAAGGTAATGATCACTAAAACCATGAAGCAAGAAAATGAATCTTTTTATTTTGTACATTTACTGACAGTATATATGCTAAATAACAACAATCAAATGAAGATATAAAGGAACAAGATAAAAGAGTAACAATGCTTCAAAATAGTTACCATTCATCTGAGGGGTAGTTTACCACAGTATGATTGACCACAAATGTTGCTGACCCTCCACCATCCAAATTAATAGCATTGACTAAGTCATATGATTGAAGTAAATTTGCAAAATCATAAATGTTCATTCTAATAACATAATAAGTAAAACATGTAACAATTAACCAGAAAAAGTTTACAGTACAGTACAGTATAATGTACAACAACTATAGTACACACCTAGCTCTGTCTGTCTGTCTGTCTGTCTGTCTGTCTGTCTGTCTGTCTGTCTGTCTGTCTGTCTGTCTGTCTGTCTGTCTG
>JAOBAZ010144324.1:0-10864 GCA_026546875.1 Pteroeides caledonicum | reverse complement strand
TATATGGCATCCATGTATGTAACCCGTGTAACATTGCTAACAACTTTCCCGGTACTAAGTGTATTGATAGATACATAGATTGCACATAACAGGAAGATTTCACAACATTTCGGTATGTTTTTTAAATGACTTGCATGCCATTTATGACGATTTCCAGTAATAACTGAATTGTCTCTATCTTAACACATCTAATACCCGTAAAAAAACAGCCGCGTTTGTGGCCAAATACACCGACTCAGATAAGATATATTTGTAAGATACGAACGTAAAGCGATCAGCCTTGTATATTTTCGCTGTCATGAATAACTATATAAGTGTATACACGTGTTAGTGAGCTACACTAAATTGTCTACCAATTAACGTAAATCTCAAGTAAAAAACAAGAATCATCTGTTATTACCGTGACATATGTGGGATATGATTTACGCCAGTGCTATTAACTGTTTTCAGCAAAAACATTCTCTTTATTGGCTGAAAACCTATTTAACCGTAATTCTGGATGATTAGGAATAATTTTGATTAAGTTATGAACTTGATGTGTTGATGGAAGTCGCACTGTCTTAACTGGGTTTGCTGTTAAGGCTAATTAAAGCGCGGTTCAGCCACATGCATTCATGCCATAATCGTTTTCCCAAACCAGCAAATTCGAACATAAATTCAAGCGCTGCGCGATTTTCATTTTTTTCAACTCCTGATATTGGTAGCGAATTTAGGGACGTTTCAGATATGATGAACCGAAATCCGTTCACGGTCAATATCTTAGAAACCAGACAAACTGGTACTTAACACATCTACGTGCTTCGTACAATACGTCTTTCATAAACTTGTTTTCCCAATTAACACTTACTTCTGCAGTTAAAGAATTCACGTTTCATAATCGTTCTAATTATTTTCCCATCGTATTTACTTTAACGCAGTTATGAAATGAAACATAAATATTTCTAGCAGCGCAATTAAGGACCCGCAATAAATCATGATTAACCACGTTTGCTAATTGTCTTAGAACCACGTGTTATACCGAAATATCCACCAGCGCTTGAAAGCACAGAGGATATACGAAACGCGCCACAACGTGGATTTAGAAAACGTGGATCTATTGGTCTACAGTCATTGTCGTTTGATGACAGTTAATGGTTGTAGCATTGCCACACATATCCACTGATGACTTTCTGTTTATCTTTTAATTGCCATTAACAAGACATGTTACGGGTATTAACTTTAGGTAATGTGTCTTTAATGAACATAACATTCTTTGCTTCGATCCGCGAACACTCAGCGCACCCATGAGGTCTTATAAACAATGATTAATGGTTTCTCGCTACAATAAATCGATCACAGTCGCCATCCACAATGTCTATAATTATTTGTATATGTACAATGCACCACTTGAAGTACGCTTCAATGAGCTGCCCTGTATTAACGGCGTTATATATTCAAACTCGTTTAACCTTGTCTGTATCGGAATCTTTTAACCACCGCGCACCTGTTCAACAGATGTGCTGAAAATACAATGCTTGTTTACACTTAGAGCCTAGAGACAACAGGCACGAGTTCGGACATAGCTGTGCACCCGCCATAAACGCATTTTCCGGTATCTTGAAACACTTTTAAGTCACTTTGGTATATAACCACGCCATACCCAACCTCCTACGGCCCAGACGCCAACACGTCGAGCCATTTTATTTCAATCTATAACTTTAACATACTGGTGTATGTAGTATTTATACACACGACGTTTCAGTGTTATGAACAATAATCGAACTGTCATGCCTTATACGAAACGTCATATCAGTTGAATGATCTAAATTATAATGTTTTAACAGCTTTCATGATGTAGCGGGGGAAACGTAACTCCAGCCATAAATGTTCAACTTTGTGTTTGATGGTGGGGCTTCTTCCTGAGAAATTCTCACCATATTTAAAAGAAGTAACTAAAATGGTTTTAAGCTTTTAATTGAATTTGACACATGCAAAATTCAGGGTTGAACCGAACTATATAATCCTTGTTCGTTCGCCCCTATGAGGATTTCGTACACTGTTTTTATTTGTTTCGCTTTTGCTTATTACACAGTTAATCTGAAGGTGTTATTTCAACTCCAAAAGAGCAGTTAAAATAAAAGGTACAGAACAAATCCTCTTTAGGAGTTATTTTTTACCCCAATATTTTAACTCCATTTGGGATTAAATAGGTCTATGCTCTGCTGGAGGAGTTATACAAACTCCACTATGGACTTATATCATATCCACTAGAGATATATCAACTACAAAAATTTGCTAGAGTTAAAACAAATCATTTTCTAGAGTTGCAATAACTGCGAAATTTTAACTTCCGAAAAAGGAGTTATATTAACCCTATCCTCGGAGTTATTTTAACTCCTTCAGATTAACATTGTAGGTGTTCTACTCGTAACAAAGTCTCTCATATTAACATTGTACAAACAAATATATACAAAGATAAAATCAATCCAGGTTTAAGGAGATCAGGTCACATGCATGAAACGATAATTTCGAAAATTTTCACGTCCCTTATTCATAAAGTATTCGTTGAGAAAATCATATCAAATTATAGAGCTTATCTGGTAAAAACATTGGGATATATTCTTGTTTAAACTTTATGCTTTTAAAAATGAATAGAAATCAGAAATCATCGTAAACTATTCGATGTGACGTGATTTGTGCCATTCGCGCATAGCTAAATTGTGAAATAGCATTTTCTACATCATTCATACTCGACTCTCATGGTTCAGATAAAATCGTTAATCTGTCGCAGATAGATGCAGACGGGCTCCGAACTTTTTATGCGAACGCCAATTATAAACGCAGATTGTCGCAGACTGTCTGAGAACGATCGGCGACGGATCGGGAAAGTTGAATTTTTCCGATGCGTCGCCGATCGTTAAACTTTGACCTTTAAACTTTGACATTTAAATAACACTTTTTTCTATAAAAAATAATTTATTTGCTGAGCTTGTTCGGTCCGTCTAAGGAGGATACTGTAGGCCTTGTACTGTTTTTGCTTGTTTGTGGACCACAAACAAGCGAAAGGGGGAAAGGAATCAAACGTGTAGTATTGCTTAGTCGATAACTTGTATTTAACAGTTATCCCAAATTTATCTGAAGCCTCTTCAGACATTTTAGCTTGACTTTTTTGGGATAAGTACAAATATATTATTTAGATTTAGTAATGTCATATTTTTGAAAAAGTATTCAAAGGGAATGGTTAATTGTCTCAAATGAAAGAACATTGAAAAATGTTTTCACATATTTCTTTGTTTTTCAGGTGTCACTTTTAAGTATGCACATCACATGCAACGTCCGCCATCATCGATCAATTTCTGACAAAAATTAACAACTTAAGGTAAAGTGTCTAAACTGTGAACTAATGCCACTTTTCCCGTTATCGCCAGACTAAGTAAAACTCAACTCGCAACCTCGCTGCGAGCATTTAGGAGCACTCTGATTGGACTAAAGTACTCGCAGCTAGCTTGCAGGTTGATTTTTGCGGTGAGTGCAAAAGAGACCTATGATTAAGTTTGATTGTTGAATACAGTATTAATGTCTTCAAACTATCACGTTCTGCTCGATATAGCAGTTATAAGGGTAAAACCTTATACATATAAAAACTACCGCGATCTTTTAACCGTGCTCAACTGGATTATTGAGCCCGCATTTCAACCAATCAAATTATTATCTTCCATTTGTGTGCTCTTCACGTATGAAACATTAGAAACAACTTAACCACGAGATGTGGAGACAGCACTGCCCAAAAAAGCAGGGTGAAACGTCACCCAATTTACCCCAACCCTCCTTAGTGATTTTATTGCATGATGAGGATGACTCAAAAGGTTGCGATGACCGTGTACACATTTGTCCGTTTACGATCGTTTTGTTGTATGACTTTTCAGCTGAGCACATAAGCGTCACTGTATTAAGCGGCACGTTGTCCCGACGTTTTCATTGTATAGAAATAGTCACCTAATTCGTCACCAGTTTTAGGCGGTCACCTGTATTAAGCGCTGGACACTGAATGAAAAATTCCGAAGAGCTCATTTTACCGGATATACCGTACTCAACTGGACAACCATTTACCGGATCCAACCGGATAACTATGTTCCGGATACCGGCTCTACCGGTTAACCATTTACCGGATTTAATTGGTTAACCATTTACCGGATACCGGATTTACCCGCATAACTATTTACCGCATATTGGATCTCTGACAGGGTACCGGATCGTAGACTCATCATTTAAAATAAATAGCTCGATAATCAGAAAAAAGACCAGACTGGATGAAGATTTTAGGAATATGATAAACAATTAAACCTTATCAGCAGCGTGAGATTTAAATATTACACTCATATGCAGTACAATTCGTTTTATATTGTCGAATGCTTTACTTAACCTTTAAACTAGCTATCAACATTATTGACTGGCTGCTATATGCAAAGTGCAATTTGCACGCAATCCCTTGAATGAAACTAGTGTGGTATTGTGCTTAGTGCGAAAAGTGTGATTTGTCGTACCTGAGATCGTCATGCGATGTCCTGTATTATTACTTATTTAAAGGATTTGACTTCTGATTGGCTAATAACCATCTGCGGAATCCTCATGTCCAACGAGCGGCGTCATAATGTGGGATACGACTTTTTCTTTCCACGTTATGAAGTAACAACGTGGGCGAAAAAGTCGTATCTCACGTTATGATGTTATGTCAATGACGACGACAGAGAAGGAGGCGGAAATGTGAAACAACACAACTGGTGTCCTTTAAAATAAATAATAAAACAATGATTAAATTCGGTTTTCGCATGATATGAAGAATTATCAAGTCTCAGGTTGATAACGACAAACTGAGGATTGGCAATTCTTCATGTCACCTTCAACCTCGTCCAGTAATTGCTAAAACTCGCGTCGTTGGTTAATACGGCATAACGGAATTTTGTCGGATTCTTATATCCTGATCCGCACATCCCGGCTCACCTATGTTGATTTAGGTTTTTGCGCCTTTGTTATCACGTGCCTATTGTTTTTTGGGGCAACAAGACACTGTGGGGAGTGTGAACACGGGCGTGCGTGGGGAACCTATTAATGCGGGTTTCCGTTCTGTACAAAATGTCGCGCGATCGACTTTTTGCGATCGCTTTCATTTGAATTGCAAGCTGTCAAGTGGAACGCATTTCTTTAGATATGCTTGAGAAGACACATTTGAAAAGAAAGTGATCGTAAGAAGTCGCTCGGGGGACATTTTGCACCGAATGTTAATCGGCCTTTATTCCCACTGCAGTTGGAGGAGAACCTTTGACTTGAAGCTAAAGTGGTTCTAGGAAATCACTCGACATCTTTTGGTGTAGGCCTACCACAAATGGCTTATACATTTGTATGTGAGCTGAGCGGATCAATGCTGCTGCTTGCCACTAAAGGAAAATGTCAAGTTATTTTTTTATTTTCTTAAATGAAAGAACATAAACTTCTGTTACAATTCTGTCATATCTCTCTTTGTTTTCAAGATATTTTACTTCAAAGTTTGTTGCTCGCCATGACCTGAAGTCCACCATCTTGATTTTACCATTATGCATGCAAATATATACATGACGTCAAAACCTGGGTCACGTTTTTATCTGTAGAACTACACGGCTAAAAACACTCAAGTTGATCATGCTTGATATCAAGCTTGATCATGGTTGAGCTGGCCAGCTTGATCAGTATTGATATCATACTTGATCGTGGTTGACATCAATCTTGTTCACGTTTGATAACAATGTTGGTCGAGGTTGATGTATCATGGTTGATCAAGGTTGATATCAAGCATGACCGTGCTGGATGAAGCATGATATCAAGCTTAATCAAGGTTGATGAAATATCAAGCTTGATCAAGCTTGATGGTTGATGCGTCAAGCATGGTTGATGCGTCAAGCATGATTTATCATGATGCCATCTAGCATGATCAAGGTTGATAGACCATCAACCTTGACCAAGCTTGATGCGTCAAGCTTGATCAAGGTTGATCGCTCATCAACCCTTGATCAACCTTGATATCAATGATGAACAAAGGTTGATAATCTATCAACCTTGATCAAGCATGTGAGATTTTTAGTCGTCTACAGGTCCTAATTTTAAAAGGTTTGAAGACATACTTTTTTTACGAACACCTTAAACATTCTTTGCTTTAAACCTGCTTACTCCAGGGGCAGTTTTAGACGCTTTACTTCGGTTGTGACGTCATCAAAATCTGTGTTAATTTTTTGAAATTTGATCCAAGATGGCGGACCCGGAATTCATGGTGAGCAAACTTTGAAGTTAACTATCTCGAAAAAAAAGAGGTATGACAAAATTGTAAAAGAAGTTATTAAATTGTTTTATATGTTCTTTTAATAATATTTTCTTGGATATCTGAGCTTTACAATATGGCTATCGGTAATTGTGCATATGCAAGCCACAATTACCGATAGCCATATTGTATAGTTCGGTAGCGAGTATTCTCGTCTCCAGTGTCCGAGCAATTGCGATTCCGAGTTGTCTATTAGCAGATAGTTAACGAGGGCGCAGCCCGGTTGAGTATCGCTCATGGACAACAAGGACGAGTTGTCTGAATTCCTGATTTAGTATACATTAATTTCCACGCTAAAAAACAGTTTTTATTATCTTTATATTATCTTAATTAATGAAAATGTTATTTTTTTTGACCGCAATTGGCTCTGGTTTTTTGACATTTCCTCCAACCGTTGTCTATCACAGAACAGACAACGGTTGAGTAGCCAAGCAGAACGCAGGACTTGTAATAGACAAGGGCTGAATGTATACTAGTCAACTATTATTTCATGCTGATAGCGTCAGCAGCTAAAATAAAAAGAATACCGAGAATTATGACACGTTTGACACGATAGACTAAATGAAAAATGATGAAACTTGAGAAAATTTTATTCACAGCAACTTGTACTTAATTAAGACCGCATTGTAACTTGTCATTTTGTCAAAATGTCAAACCTGTTCAATCTGTTTTTCTGTCAAACAACTGTCGGTATCAGCTTGTATTGAGAATGTTCTGTTATTACAGTTTAATTTAATTTTTATTTTAATTGTCTCGAGAAAACTAGTATTTGCTTCGTCTAAAGTCATTGGACTCACTGGCGGATTTAGAAGTAAGTCAGAATAACTTAGATAGCTCGCATTAAAAATTCAAAATATCTGTACAACAATCCCATTGGCAAAATTCATATTCTTTAGAACTGTTTAACCAATAGGATTGTAATCGAAGTATTTTGAATTTTAAATTTCCACCACCCAGCCGTGTAACTTATTTTGAGTTACGTTTAAATCCGCTAGTGATTGGACTACCAGATCTCAGAGCGAAGTACTCATTATCTATTTGTTGGTGAAGGTTTGTGCATGTTTGTGGATCTTCTATGACCTATTTTTGGGATGATTAGCCATTAACAGTCTTTAAATCTTTATTATTTCATTTTATTCGTTCGTCTCCAGTCGCGAAGCCAGCCCGCAAGGTTGGTCATGCTATGCAAATTTCAAATCATTACCATTATTCATTTTTTTAGAAATCCATTGTTTTTACGGTTGTTGAACATGGAAATATCGCCATAGCAGGACTAAATTGTCGGGCTGGCTACGCTACTGCTCGCCTTCACGTCGAGAAAGCACGTTATCACAAAGGTGCACTACCATGCATAACTTCGTACAATAACATACATAATGACTTTCAATGAAATTGAAAGTCATTATGTATGTTATGAGACATTATATATGTTATTGAGTTTCCAGACCATGTACTGTGGTATATGTGATCATAGTCACTGGAGTACATGGTTAGGAAACGTCATTAAAATTCAATAAAACTCATTAACTATGTTAGGTTATGCTTATGCCAAATTATGGTCGCTTTAGGTGCTTATTGTATTTTGAGCTAAATAGACCATGTACTGTGGTATATGTGATCATAGTCACTGGAGTACATGGTTAGGAAACGTCATTAAAATTCAATAAAACTTATTAACTATGTTAGGTTATGCTTATGCCAAATTATGGTCGCTTCAGGTGCTTATTGTATTTTGAGCTAAATAACCAATGACAGTACTTGAATTGTTCCATCTTACGGCTAAGTGATTAGGTCGAATTACTCTTATTGGTTGTTTGGGATAAAAAGCAATACACACGTGACGCCGAAGCGACCATAATTTTGCATAAACTTGGACAATAATTATCAGTAATGATTAATATCTGTAATGTTGGATTTTAATCGAGTTTCCTAAGCATGTACTCCAGTAACTATGATGTGATAAAAATACGTAATCGTAACATGATGTGAATACTCAGGCACCAATTAATTGCGTGTAATTTTGCAGCCACATATCTCTATATCTAAGCTTTATTACTATGCTACAAGATAGCATATACCTGCGACTGCATTATGTATATCTATATAATACTGAGAGAGATTTATGATTTGTTGTCACATTGTTAAATTTACCTGGTTCGATCACCAATTTAATTACCTTCTCTGAGAGTTAAACATTTGAAGTATGTCTGGTTGTCTGAGAAGATTAGGTCTATTACTGCAATGTATGGATTATTTAATTGCATTCGGTAGGTGCAAAAACCATCTCTAAATGTCAACGCTGTAATTTGTTGTGTTTGGCCAGCCATGCTGACGTTTTACGTACCATTTTTAAATTATCTGGACGTAATATTTCAAATTCGACTATGAGGACTGGACCAGATTTCACGTCCGCGCAGTTTGATCCAGTACGAGGCGAAGCCGAAGACTGGATCAAACTGCAAGGACTTGAAATCTGGTCCGGTCCGAATTGGAGGACTTGGAATAACATCAAAAACGAGTGATTTCAGGACTGAATTGATTTTGATCCAGTCCTAGGACTTTTTACCAGGTATCCAGTACCATCATGTGACTGAAACAGAGCAGTGTGATTAGTTCATTTGCTCATGAATTATTAATGAGTTTTTGATACAGGTATAATGTTCGCTGGTATTATATGCGTTAAAGGCTTGTTTCCACAGAGAAAAATGTTGGCGCGAAATAAATTTCTTTTGTCCAAGTTCAAAAGAGTATCTCAATTTGCGCGAAATTTTTTCTCAGTAGAAACCGGCCTTGAAGGCACACCACGACGAACTGTGGAGCATGCGCGTTAGTCATCAGTTTTGAAAAAATTCATTGACAAACTCAAACAAGACAAGATGGCGTAGAAAACTAGGAGCTCTGTGAGGCATTCGTATTTCATCTAGCAAGTACTGACTGAAGAACGGAAACACAATTTTAGATTGTGTGCAGCTGGCCATAAAAGGAAATGGTGGCTGCTGCAATATGGAAAACTTTTTTATCGAAGAGGATCTCACTCATGCTAAAGTGTTTGAAGAATACGTTATACAAAGAAAAAACTTTCAAAACAATTTGGATTTTTTGCTGACAATTTTGCAAAATCAAATTCCAAGTTAAACGTGTCGGGACACACAATGTAAACATTAAGTGTCTACTCCATCGTTGTCTTATAAATATATGTTATTTACCGGCTGCGAGGTCCGTACTGAAAAAATATTTCCACGACGTCTCAGAAGCGCTTCTGAAACAGAGGGAAAATATTTTTTCAGTACGAACCGACCTAAACGGTAAATAACGTTTTATTTTTTTGTTCTTATAATGAGGCAATTCGCGTTGTAAAATGAATAGCTAAATGAACATAGAGGTGAATAAATTTGTATGAGAAAACAACGAGCCAACACAAACAAATTCACTCGATAACTACCATCTGAATACATTTTTTGTTTTCTTCTTGAACAGTTTCCATTAGCTTTTGAATCAATTTTAAAGATTTAAACAAGATTTTTAAAGTTTTGAGCACTTGTAAACAAACTTGTTGAAAAAAAATAACACTTTTAAACCACGGTCAAAATATTGTAAAAGCCGCCCGCTGCTGCAGCCAATCAGATTGTAGGAAATAAAAAAATATCACTAGGCACGTACGAATAAAAAAATAATTAACAGTTATTCTGCGAGACGAGTTGAATATGAGCTGATATCTATCAGTCATAGAGAACCAATAGTAGAGAACCAATCAGATTGCGGAATACCTTATATCGAGAACTTGTGTATATAATATGTATTATTATTTATTTAAAATATTTCATGTCTGCTGATGGGCTAAAAGCCATGCGTGGCATTGTCATATCCAACGCGAGCGACGTCATAACGTGGATTAGGTCTTTTTTCTTCCACGTTATGAAGTCACGGCGTGGACGAATTAACAAATAGATTGGATTTTGCCGTGCGTGAGTACTGTAATAGATCACAGATTATGTCATAGCGTGTAAAGAACTAAAAAGTACGGCACGAGACGAAGTCGAGTGCCGTGACGTTTTCTCGTCATAACACTTATACATCAAAAAAGTACAAAAAACAACAAGCAAAATCTTGATGACGCCGTGACAACGATCTGTGCGTTTATACTTTAATAACACACGGCTCAAATCCAATCAAATTGCTTGTTTTAATAAGATTGTTGTATAAAATGTCGTATCTCACGTTATGACGTCATGCCAATGACGACGACGGCGAAGGTCTGGGAATGTGAAACAACACAGCTGACTTCCTTTGAGGGAAAGTAACATTCTCATTCTTTTAATGATATGATATGATACGATATGAAGAATTATCAAGCCTCAGTTTGTCGTTATCAACCTCAGCTTTCGGCGTCGGTTGATAACGACAAACTTTGGCCAGAGACTTCTTGTAAATTTACCCACATCGGTGAAGAGAATGATTATCTTTCAATTGCTTGAATTATGGCATGTTTGATGAACAGCTCTAAACAAGACACAGAAAGCACGCATGTAAAACAAA
>JAOBAZ010144213.1:0-10868 GCA_026546875.1 Pteroeides caledonicum | reverse complement strand
TATGTATGTATATGTTTTGTATTGTGGTATTGTCTTAAACAGTGTTAGAAATATTTCTCTTTCAAATTGTGATAACGCCGGACGATTTAATTTGACAAGGAAAGAACGCCAGCAGCGAAAGGTTATGATATTGATAATATTTCATAGTTAACCCTTAAATTAGTACGGACATTTTTTATTATATTGTTGCATATGATTTATAATCTGCACGTTTTAACATTCCTGGTGAATGGTTACACGTTAATCGAAACTTAAAGGTTATAATGATTTTTTTTAACAAGTTAGCCTCCATTGTTAAAGTGCTAACATTGGATTTGAAATAGTGAAAAGTTGTTTTAAATAATGAATGTTACTTTGGATTATGAAATGTCTTAGTCAAGTACTTTGTTGTTTTTAAAAAGGAAAATATTTAAATTGAGTGCAGTTTCCGTATTTTGTTTCCTTAACAACTTCTAGTTGGTTCCTAAACATAAATGCTGCATAAATAAATTTACTGAAACAATCCTCAGTGAAGAGGAAGGAGTTTGTTTTTTCCAATTTTCACTCATTGAACAATACCTCTCCATATAAAAAGACCCTGTTTGACTCATCTCTTCTTTTCTTATCGATGTATATATTTATTTTTATTGTAGTTTTAATACAGATATACTTATCACAGTAAAGTGAACTCAGGCTTTTACTTGTGCACGACAATCTTCGCTTAACCTATTCAGGACTCTCTTCTTGACGAGAAAGATTGACTTTAGCCATAGCCAGAGTTAGATACCCCTGTGGTAAAACGAGTAGGCTGCTTGTGAGGTTGGTTTTGAAGTGAAATAGTTCAAATTTTCCCTTATCAATCTATTGGCGAAATACGCTGAATAATATTTTCTTAAATATTTCTTTGAAGACATATTTTATCACTGTTCATCGTTAACGCTGCATTTGTGTCATCTTCAGCAGAAACATAACCTCAAGTTATAAACTATTAATATCATGTTGCGATACATAAACTACTTTAGACTAATAGTTCAAACACGAGACAGAGAACTTTACAAGGATTTCAAAGTTTGAGTGCTTTTGTAAGGGCGAGCCGCAGGCGAGTCTTTTCAAAGGCACGAGGACTTTGGAATCTTGGTAAAGTCTTGAACTAACTTCTCAGACTTACTAATAAAAATAGTAGTATTTTGAATTCTCAAGGTATTAGTTCTCAGCACTCTTCCTTCAATTTCAAAACACTGATTAAGGATTAATTTTTTCTGTTATTGGTTCATGAATTCTTAATGAGTTTGAGACTTCAAATCTCACTTTATCCAATATCATTTTAGTATTGACTAAAACACTATTATAAGATCGCGACATTTATTGATCCCTCGGGATGATTTTGTATTGTTTGTAGATCAATGTTACGTAGTCACGAAAATATTTCCTGATTTGCAAGCTCACAACCATTCCAATATGGTTCATTACGCCTACGCAATAACCTTGTGGTCAAAGAATATTTCGACGGTTACTCATTGTTATTCTCGAAGTTATTTTCTCCTCCCAATATATCACCCACGACAGGATTATTTCAAAATTATTTCAATTATTAATTCCGCGTTTGAAACAAGCTCCTGTTTCTCGAGGCTTGTGACGTCATCTGTGACGTCAAGACGTATCACGTGATTATTGTATATAATGTTGGCTTCATTAAACAAATTGATGCAGTTTTTTTTCTCAATGCGAACATTCATGAATGAGTACCAGACAAGTGAAAAATGTTATTCTCTCATACGAAAGATCTTTTAAAACTATATAGCAACTTCTTCTACAGTTTTACATTCTGAGGCGTCGTTCTCGATTTATGGATGTTTTTATGATAGGCAAAGTTGGAGCTCTGATGACGTCACAATATGAACGCTAAACAAACGGCAGACAGGTTAGCCGTGATGTTTGAATATTTTTGGATAAAACTAAACTAACCTAACTGTATTTTATAATGGATGCTCTATCAGTTTAACTAAACTGTTCTTCCTAGAGGTCCAGTGAGGGCCATCTCTCATTGGTATAGTGTTACTACAGGAGGAACTGGAGTAAACTAAAAACTAAATTAACTATATTTATACTGGATAGCTTTATCAGTTTAACTAAACTGTTCTTCCTAGAGGTCCAGTGAGGACAATCCCTCATTGGTCCAGTCTTACTACAAGAGGAAACTGGAGTATCCGGAGAAAACCTGCGACGTTTGGCAAAGTCAAACTGGAATCACTCTTCCCACATGTGACTGAGGTGATATTTTGAATGAGATAACTGCTCAGTGTGAGAATCGAACCCTGGTCACAGAGGTGGAAGGCAAGGGAACTAACTGCTGTACAACCAACGCTCAATAAATCTTTATTGAGGAAGATGAAGTTAAAATCACCATGCACAACAGTATATAGACCATATACACTTACCGCCTCTTTAAAGCAATTTCGTTCAGTTACGACAAAGTTAGGAAGGTTCAGTGAAAATGCTCAGCGTTCATGTTATGACGTCACAAATCAAGCACTAAATTTCCATATTACAAAAACTACCATAACTTAAGACTATACGACGAGAGAAAAAAACTGTAAAAGAAGTTAATATATATAGTTTTGAGAGATCATTTGATCATCAAAATATCATGTTTCACTGTTGTAGCACTTTAGATAATCCAGATGATCTGCAAACACGGAAAAGGACTGGCACTAGTTGTCAAATAGAAATCCATTTTTGATTAAAACGGCTAATTCTCTTGAAATATACTCTCTTGAAATATACTTTACTTTGTTCCCAAATTTATGACAGACTTATAATTTTGTTTATTAAACATAATTACTAAGTTTCAGCAAGTTTCATCAACCAAAAGCAAAGATATAAGTGATTAAAAACAACAAAATGGATTTCTATTTCCTCGCTAGCTCCAGTCCTTTTTTCACGGTCAGATAAACTATAAGTAGAATAGACAATTACATTCAATGACAGCGACATTCTTTAACATTTTTGTCGATTTTTTGTTTTTAGCTTCATTTGTACAAGTTGATATCATCACAAAAAACTTATTTCATAACTTCAAGTAAGAAAAGTCACTGCTTGGACGCGACGCTAGTTTTAAAATGAGAACTTTGAACGTGTTAACAATCCTCGTGATAGCAGTACTTCATGTTAGTTATGGTATGCAATTCGAATGGTTGACATTAAAAGCGGGAAAATGTGTTGCAAACGACACAATGATTGGTCAGTGTAGTAAACCACGTGGTTTGCAATGTCTAAATAAGGACAACGGTCAAGTAGTACCTGATTATTATTGTTCCTCCTCGGGTGTATCACCCAAGCCATCTCCCGAGATTCCTTGCGACAGTAAGCAGTGTGCTCGACAACGTTGTGTGGTCAGTAGTTGGTCGGAATGGAACCCTTGTGATCCTGCCTGTATAGTCTCTTTCAAATATCGTACACGAAGTATTTTGTGGCGAGAAAGACAAGACGACCCATGTCCGGATTTGATAGAGAAAAAAGATTGCTCTACCTGTACCAGGGGCTCAGACAAAAATCTCTACTTTTGGATGACACATAAATGGGGTTTATGCCGACACTTTACCGACGTTCCCGTCTATCAGGACCCCCATTTAAATACAACAACTACCGCTGGAACCAATATTTGTGGGCCATCCATACGCCTTGGAAAATCGACGCGCAGGGTGCGATGTATTGATGCAAAAGGCCAGGAGTATAGACCTCGTAATTGTTTGAACTCGAAGGATAAGTACGGACGAATTACACAGCGACCAGGAAAAAGTAGAGTATGTGAGTTACCGTGTGATTGTCGTTTATCAACGTGGAGTGGTTGGAGTGGTTGTAAGGATGATTGTAGCACTATAGAAGAGACACGTACGCGTATGGTACTGTTCCCTGCACAATTAAATGGTAAACCGTGCGAGAGTTTGATCGAGAGACGTGAATGTCAAACGAAATGTACTGCGTTCAAGTGGTATGCTACCGCGTGGGGGAAATGTCAAATGAACAGCCCCCCTGAATTGTCGAATGATAGCGTATGTGGCGATGGTTACCAAGAAAGAAGCCATGTGTTTTGTATCAAGTTGAATAAAAACATGGATGATGTTCAGCCAGTTGATAATAGTTTTTGTGATCCTTCAACAAAATTGTTGTCTCGCCGACCTTGTCGAGTTCCTTGTCCAAACCACTGTAAAGTAAGTGAATGGCAGGAATGGCAATCATGTTCAGTCTCGTGTGGGAAATATGGTATAAAGAAGCGAGAACGGACTATTCTGGCACCAGCATCCCATGGTGGTATGGAGTGTCCTCATCTTATTGAGAGATCCCCGTGTGGCAAACCGTACTGCTCGATGTGGGCGACGGTACAGTGGAGTCAGTGCTGGGCAAATGAGTGTGGCAAACTGGGTATTAAAGTCCGCCCGGTATACTGTCGTGGACCTACCGGATATTTAAACTCGGATCGTTGCTCCCATTTACCAAAACCTAGTAATCGTATGAATTGTTCCAAGCCATGTCCAAATGATTGTGCGCTCAGCGATTGGGGAGAATGGGGACCATGTTCAAAATCATGCGGGATCGACGGTGGTACTCAGGTACGTTATAAAACGATTCTTGCTTATCCCGGTGTTAATCAAACGAGCTGCCCGTCGAGGGATCAGCTCAGGGAGACCAGGAAATGTAATGAACATACTTTTTGTGAAAGTAACTCAACCATTATGTGGAGGGTTACGCCATGGAGCGACTGCATTCCTTTGGTCAGTGGGACTTGTGGTGTTCTCAAGGGAACCATGAAACGTGGAGTGGCATGTGCGACGTACATGAAAGTTTTGGATAGCAACGACTCATGTTCAGGACTACCAAAACCTGCCGAAGAAAAACAGTGTGACGTACCTTGTAAAAAACATTGCCTTCTAAGTAAATGGCGCCCATGGTCTCACTGCTCTAAAACTTGTGGTTCAAATCAAATTCAGTCGCGTGAGCGATTTGTTATACAAGAGGCTACATTGGGTGGTCAACCATGTCCACCAGGGATTGTTAATGGGGTTAAGGCAGAAACACGCTCATGTCCCTCGGTACCACCATGTTTTCAGTACAAGTGGGTAGCCAGTGATTGGAGTAAGTGCTCAATACTTCCTCAAACAAAAACAACTGAGAAATGTGGTAATGGCTTCCAAACAAGAAACATCTCTTGTGTCAGATCTGATAACCAAGTGGTGAGTTTCTCATTTTGTTATCTATCATTGCTCACACCACCCCCTCATGCCCTTAAGGCTTGCTGGGAGCCTTGTACCCAGTCTTGTGTGCGCTCTAGTTGGTCCGAGTGGTCGAGCTGCCCAGAGACATGTACCAGCAATACACCAGTGTACCGCCAAAGGACACGGACTGTACTGAACTTAAGTCCCGCTCGTGGAGGTTTTGTTACAACTTGTCCACAACTCACAGCACTCGATTTTACCGAACGAGAGGTATGCCCTGATGTACCTTGTTACACTTACAAATGGCGCATAGGGCCGTGGCAGAGTTGCATTCAAAATAAATTATCTGATTGCAGCATGGGAAAGCAAAGAAGAAATGTTTTGTGCGAACGAAATGACAATATGTTTGTATCAGACTCCTACTGCAATAACAAGAAAAAACCGAGTTTGTCTAAACGTTGTTTCCTCGTTTGTAATTTGGATTGTGTGGTTAGTTCCTGGCAACCATGGTCGGCATGTCCCGAACTGTGTGGCAAGAGCATTCAAGTTAGAAATCGCACCATAGTCCAACAACCATCTGGTTTAGGAAGAACGTGTCCAAGTTTATACGAGAAACGCCAATGTCACAAAGCACCATGTATTGAATTCAAATGGTCCATTGGTGTTTGGAGCACGTGTACAACAACTATAAAGGATGCTAAGTGTGGTAACGGTACACAAACCAGACAGGTTTCTTGCAAACCAGATCCGACAATGGAAGCAGTTTGTTTAAAACAAGCCCCAAAGCCGCGAACTGTTCAAGATTGTGTACTTCCTTGTCTTGGAGATTGTGTGTTAAGTAATTGGGCTGTATGGAGCGATTGTGTCAATGGATGGCAGGGGTGTACTCAAAATCGTTGGAGGATAATTGTGAGAAATCCATCAGACACAAAAATGAGTTGTAGTAACATCTCGCAGGAGACACAGCCTTGTGATTGTCCAGCGGCAGGAAATCTTGTTGTCAGTGAGTGGACGTCATGTCAGGTGAATAAAAGTGAAGGAATTATGTGTGGTCAAGGTAGACAATATAGGTCTGTAAAATGTTTAGGGAAAAGAGGTGAGGTATTGGATGATATTTATTGTTCTAAACAAAATACAATTACGACGGGACGAAACTGTGCTCTCCCATGTCCTATTGATTGCGTATTAAGTAAGTGGAGTGAGTGGTCTGGATGTTTGGACGCTTGTGGTATTAATGGAACCAAGAGTCGTACACGTACAGTATTGACGGATGGAATGAATGGTGGTATAACGTGCCCAGATAATTCCAGTCTGGTACAGAAAATCCCATGTTCTAGTGGACTATGTAGTACCTATAGCTTAGACGAAGGTAAATGGTCCAAATGTTATGTCGATGGTCAAGGGTGCGGTCATGGCACTAAGACAAGAGAGATAAAATGTCGAAGAAATGATGGGAAGTTTGTTGGGCTTTATCATTGTTTTGATAAGATTAAAAGGTAAACAATCTATATCTTTTTAGACCAGCTTGAATATGGTTGAACTGGTCAGCTTGAATATGGTTGAGCTGACAAGCTTGAACATGGTTGAGCTGACCAACTTGAACATGATTGAATTGACCAACTTTAACATGGTTGAACTGGTCAGCTTGAACATGGTTGAGCTGACCAGCTTGAACATGGTTGAACTGGTCAGCTTTAATATGGTTGAGCTGACCAGCTTGAACGTGGTTGAACTGGTCAGCTTGAACATGGTTGAGCTGACCAGCTTGAACATGGTTGAACTGGTCAGCTTGAATATGGTTGAGCTGACCAGCTTGAACATGGTTGAACTGGTCAGCTTGAACATGGTTGAGCTGACCAGCTTGAATATGGTTGAACTGGTCAGCTTGAATATGGTTGAGCTGACCAGCTTGAACATGGTTGAGTTGACCAACTTGAACATGACTGAGTTGACCAACTTGAACATGGTTGAGTTGACCAACTTGAACATGGTTGAGTTGACCAGTTAAACATGTTTTAGCTGTCCAGTTTGAACATGGTTGAACCTGGATATGATTAAGTTGACAAGTTTGAACTACTAGAATTTCGTTGTTCGCTTGAAGTTCAGTCCTGTGTTATTAGGAATCCAATAATTCGTTTGTATACTAACGTATTTTAACTTATTTAAGTATATTTATTTAAACCTATACCACAATACTTTGCAAGCCTACCAAATAAATTACATAGCAAATAACTGGAAAGCATTCTGGTAATTGTTTATTACTACAATTACTAGAATACTTAAACAAGTAAACGTCGTGATACAAATGGTCTCTTCTAACACACTATGCGTTCGGAGATTTTCGTAAAAATCTAAAATGTTTTTTTGATTTTCAGCGATAAAGATCAACTGACAAGATTTGATATTCTACCAAATGTTTTCAACAATATTACAAAGTTGTCTATTTTGATAAAACAACCTTGTGTCGATCCATGTCCAGGCAACTGTGTTGTGTCAGACTGGAGTGACTGGAGTAAGTGTGGCCGAACTTGTTTTGAACAAAATGGACAATGTAAGTATTGTACAGTAATGTACAAGCTCGCGATTTAGTAACAAAACTAAAGTAAAAGCTCGCGATTTAGTGACAAAACTTATTGCCTGTGGGGCAGGGGAAATGCGCACTTGGGAATTCTGGCTCGCCACTTCGGGAGAGGTAACATTAATTGTTAACATTAATACGCAATGGTGCCGGCTTCATGTTAATATTTCCAATTTCATTTCTTATTTTTCTACCATAATTTTACTTAATTCAATGACATCACAAGAAGAGTAAACGCCCCCCAAAAAATAAGTAACTATTCCACGTACGTTAGAAGGTTTTCAAAATGAACATTTTAGTTATTGTTCGTATCTCATCCACTGGTGGATTTAGAAGTAAGTCAGATTAAATTACCCAGCTAACCGTTGGAAATTTTAAATTCAAAATATCGTGATAACAATCCTATTGGTTAAACCATTCCAAAGAATACACATTCTACCAATGGAATTGTTAAATTAAGAGTTGGTATTATAAATTGCCAGTTCTGTAATTTATTTGGACTTTTAAATCCGTCACACCCGTTAGCGATGTCATCTAAACCTCAAGTGTTTTTTTCTAGCATCGCAGTCTAGAAGTCGAGTGATTATTTCAAAAGCTGCTCCCGGGGGAAGAGCGTGTCCTTCAATATTATCTGAGACCAGAAATTGTCATCCTCTTGGCAACAAATGTATTGGAGTGGAGTGGAAAGTAGGAGCTTGGCAAAAGAACGGGGAAAGAAAAGTTTGGTGTGAAGCCACGAATGGTATTCGTGTTTCCGAAACATGTGTGGCCCAGGATAAACCATCTACTACAAAATTTTGTGATCCAAAGTGTTCTGGTAATATACTTTATTTTATAATGGATTGCGTACGATATTGTTTGGAGTACTGTTATTTTGATATACAGTAAAAACCCGCGTATAAGAACCTAGGATTTAAGAACCTGTTTAAGCACCCTCTTCATAAAGGCGTGTTTCCACTGAAACGTTTTTATACGCGGGTTTTTACTGCAGTGTGGTATAGTGTAGGTGTAATGCATTGTGGTGTGTTTTTGTATGGTGTGGTGTGGTGCGATTGACGTTATATGGTATGACATATCCCATGGCATAATATAGTATATAGCATGGCATGGCATGGGATGGCATGGTACGGTACGGTATGGTATGGTATGATATGATATGGTATGGTTTGGTATGGTATGGTATGGTATGGTATGGTTTGGTTTGGTATGGTATGGTATGGTATGGTATGGTATGGTATGGTATGGTATGGTATGAGATGGTATGAGATGGTATCGGATGGGGATGGGATAGGATGGTATGGTATGGTACGGTATGGTGTGGTATTGTATGGAAAGGTATGGTATTATATGGTATGGTATGGTATGGTATCGGATGGGATATGATAGAAATGGGATGGATTGAGATGGGATGGTATTCTTATAGTAGGATAAATTTGTAAGATGATACTAATTAAGTTGATATTTTTATTATTTCTAGATCCAAATGCAGTATGTAAAGATGGTGTCTGTGTTTGCAAACCTCTTTTTGAGGTCTTCCAGAAACAATGCATACCAATAAATGGTTGTCTATCAAACAGTCATTGTGTACACAGAAAAACGACTTGTAAAAACCAGTTGTGTAAATGTATAGATGGTTATGTAAAAAATATAACAACAAGAGAATGTGTGTTTTCTGATATTCCAGTCAAAACAACTTCTACCAGACCAATGGTTACAAAGGACGATGGTAAAGAGGTGACTGAGCCAACTACCAGTTCATTAATTATTACAAAGCCTAAAAAAGACCACACTAAACAGTTGACCGATGGTGTAACCACACCAACTGCTAAGAATGGATATGAAAAGGAGGCTTTGAACACAGACCAAGAAACAGAAGGTACATATTGATTCTGTAGCCTTGTGGTTTACGAGAAGTTTATCACTTGGTGGACGATTTTTATCGAAAAATTAGGAAGGATTAGCATGACTGGCCATAGTATAGTGAGCGTTGTCGTCGAAGTTTAGTATAACGTTATTCCTACTACTGGTATCGAGAGGTAGGAAACATTGAGCTTTGGCACACTTTGAGCTTTGGCACACTTTGAGCTTTAATATAGAACAAGGAGACGTACTGTCTAATTTTTAATAGTTGAGCTTTCCTCAGGAGGTTATTATTACCAACGACTGGAGTGATGGATTTTGGAGTTGGTCGAATAAATTATATAGTTCCATAACTGAGAATTTGAAAGTCAGAATACCTTGAAAATAATCCTATTGGTTAAGAATAATACAACCTTTCGATAATTACGTCATGAATGTTTTTTGGCCCGGGAGCCTCGCTGTCATGAGTTTTTACTCATGACGCAAAGCGATTGGCTAACGTTTCACGGGAGCGAGGCTCCCAGGCCAAATGACGTAATTATCGAAAGAGTGTATTCAGAACGAATATCTAACAAATATATTGTTTAAGTTGAATTATAAAATAATTGTGAGCTGTTTATTTATTTCACTAATTTCTAAATCCGCTTTTTGATAGTGAAAGTGTTATCATTGGCTTGATTTTTTTTTCAGATTACATGAAATGGATTGGTATAAGTGTTGGGGTTCTTCTGTTTTGTATTTTACTTGTTATTGGTGTTTTCTTTTATACAAGGTAAGAATGTCGAAGATTTTTCTCGATCTTAAATCTTTATTTTAATTCTAATATTAAATATTCTTTTTTTAAAATTAACAAGAAGACAAAGGAAGACTAAAAAACAGAGATACAACAAGGAAAAGAAAAACTCGATTGAATTAATTGGGATGCAAGTAATTCCTGGAGATGAAACATTAACGGCCAAAGTGTGACCATAAAGTGGGCTGAATGAAGCACCAGAGAATAGAGATCTGCCAAGAGAGGAGTGATGGAAACAATATAATGAACCATCAATAATTTAAAAAGATTTATTAATATGTATTATAAATAATATCATAAGAAGACTATTTTTGTACAAATGCATCATGAGATAGCTGGGACAATTGAAGAGATCAATTACGGTAAACAATTGTTTTACTAGCAAAGTGAGTGGATACAACGAAAAATATGATACAATACCTCAAAAGTATCACCTTTGAACAAC
>JAOBAZ010144102.1:0-10868 GCA_026546875.1 Pteroeides caledonicum | reverse complement strand
ATTGGTTGGTCGGTCGGTCGCTTGGTTGGTCGGTTGATTGATTGATTGATTGATTGATTGATTGATTGATTGATTGAATGATTGATGGATGGATGGATGGATGGATGGATGGATGGATGGATGGATGGATGGATGAATTGATGGATTGATGGATTGATGGATTGATGGATTGATGGATTGATGGATCGATGGATCGATGGATCGATGGATCGATCGATCGGTAGATGGATGGATGGATGGAATGGATGGATGGATGGATGGATGAATGGATGGATTAAACAATAGTTGTGAATAGTTTCGTATTTCACCTGTGTTTTGTAAATTTTCGATATTACTTGAGAATAAGGATAATTTATACAAGGATTCAAAATTATTACCCTATTATTAACGTCTTTGAACTTGAAATTGAGTTCGTGGTTTGGGATACTGCCACGACGACATAGCCAGTAACGGAAAAGCGAGCCAGGTGCAAGCCATTGATAGAACACAAATATAATTAGTCCAAGTAAAATAACTGTGATCCCAAAGCAGCATTTCAGCCCTAAAAAAGCACCTATTAGTTTCACCAGCTCCGTAATTATCAATTCTTGGACCCAGTCCTCGCAAAATATCGTCAGTGGAGTGTCGACCAATTATTGAGATAAATAATCAGCAAACCACGGACAAATCACGATATCTTGCGAAGTGTAATAAATTATTTTCATTACGTAAAATCAACCCACTCTCTTCCTAAAATTAACTATATATACTAATTTTGTTTTGTCCTTAAAATCAACTCTGGTAGTTAATTTTAAAGATTGCCCGAAATCCAATAGGAATTTTTAACTTTTTTAAATTTTTAACATTTTGATCTTTTTTAATTTTTTTTTTTGCCCCAAAACTTTTTAAGGCCAGAACACAATTAGTACTTAATTTTCGAGGATTGATAAAATTGGGTTAATAAAATAGAGTGCTTTAATGATTTCTCCGCCACTTATAAAACTGATCGCACATGTATGATTATTTATCGTAATCGGACATTGTCGATTATCGCTTTTTTATGTTTTTGAACTTCTATGTGTTTTGTAAAAAAAAACGGCAATAAATGGACGCTTGGAAACACGACTTTTATTTCTAAAGCCGGAAAAGCAAGTTGAATGTGGGGAGACTGACCAAAAATGGCAGTTTATTTTATTAAGTATAAGGTATGCTCGAGTATTAAATGTGTGTATATTATATACGTATGGGCAATCTAATTAAAATCCAAGTAATTATTGGTTTTTAATAATGTTGTAGACATTATTTTACAATTTTATACTACAAGTACGCGTGTTTTGTGTGTATTACCCCAAGTGGTCCAAACGATATATCCTTTTCTGCCAACAGGTCGGGAGCTTAGCTTAAGAAAAACGTTTATCAAATAAAAACGTCTCAATTGGTTCCTGAAAAACGGGCATTTCTATGACAGGAAAACAGCGCTATTTCATTTTGGAGAAGGAGCACATTTTTCCCTTCAGAAAGAGGGGGGCACCAGCGCCTGATTCCCCCTTGTTCCGCGGCCCCTGCCCTCCAGTTACTGTAGTTACTGTTAGGCGATCACAAACCTAAATATACTTATTAGTGTCCCATTGACCGCGTGCCCCCCGGAAAAAGTTCTGCGTATGGCCTTGACAAAGTACGACATGACACGATTTACGACATCACACCCCTGTTAAATCAACAGTGTTGTTTTGTGACATTTTTACTTGTGTAATGGTATACATACTTCTCCAAGTTTTTTTTGAATGTAGTTTAATCTGTGCCTCTGTTCTAGTCTCGTTGACTTCATATAGTTCTTCAATTTCCTCAAGTAATTCTTGTCTACTAACATCCAACACGATGCAAACAAAGCATTTTACCAAGTTCACTTCGTCTGGCTTGCTACATTTTTTGCCTTCCAACGCCATTCCCAAAAGAACGTGTTTTTTGCGTAGAAATGAGCTGACGGGCACATGAGATTGGGAGACGGCCTTACCGGGACGGTCCTGCGACGCGTATATTCGCTCGCCATTCTCAATGCAGCCCATAACTTTGACATGAACAATGCCGATGACACATACTGTATCAGTTTCGCCTAAAATGAACAAAATGTCGGTATCTCACAGTTCTGTACGAAAATATTTTAATATTTTAATCTTACTTTAAACACATTTATTAATATTTTTTAAAGGATGCTTCTAAGTTTAGTTGAGAGCGGGGATGAATTGGGAGGATTTAGACAAAAATGTGATTCGGTTTTTGGATTTGGGCGATATTTTTAGATGCACATTACACGTTTCTATAATGACATTTGTCGGTCCGTGTGTCAGTTGGTCTCAATAATTATTTCTCTAATATACGCATAACATCATACATTCATTATTTTTCAATATTGAAAGATATTTACATGTCTCTGAGGATGATTCTGTACTAGAATCATATATTCACTTGTGGGGCATATTTACACTTAAGCGCAAACGCAGTTCACATTGGCAGTGTGGCTGAACGATGGGGACACGATCATGCGTCATTAGTATTGTGCACTTGTTTTCGGATTATCGGATCCCGCACTCGCATCGTGTTCCGGATTTGTTAAATAATTTTGTTCGGGTTATGAACTTTCTGGTTTCGTGTTTCGAAATTGAAATTGGGGTGGTTCCCTACCTTGGAAAGAGCACAATTTAATTTCTTTAAGATAATTCATAAGGCATTGTACAATTCCTCTTGGCCTAAATATTAGCATTGGAAAAGTATGAACAAACTAGGTGCTTACGCTCCAGTGTTGCTCCACAACTTAAAATACCATTAATAAAGAACACGTTCAAGACAATGTAGCAAGCTTATTCAATAAGTTACCCCCTTATATTCATTCATGTACTGATGAGTCTGCTTTTAATCGCCAAGTTAAACAATTTTTGACAAACAATGCAAGACAGAGACTATTTTCTAGTAAGTTTTACATTGTATCTAGTATTTTAATCATGTTAATATTTGTTTTTAGTCTAATAAGTATAATTAGTATATAGTTTTAGTTATCACAGATGAAGAGCAGATAATAATAGCATTTCTACTATGTAGGAATGCTATTATTAATATTATTATTATTATTAGTAGTAGTAGTAGTATTATTTCACCTTATGTTTTCCGTTTCTCGTGCTGTCCCAAATAATTAGGCGGAATTATACTTTACTTTCAACTAGAATCATCATAATTCAAAGTCATTCTAAAGCGAAGAGCCTATACCGCTATGCAATTGCTGTGTTTCCTATATACGCTCTTTTGTATGGTGTGTACAAACTAGCACACAAGGCTATCTTTGTCGGATTCGGATTTTCGCAAAAAAATCAACAGATCTGGAATAATTTATATTTTTGTCGGACGTATGGATTTTACTATCCCTATTCACTCGTTGGTGCATCTGTGCGCTAATTTCATACTTTAACAAGAATATATCTTTTGATATTTAACTCCAAGAATGTAAGCGTAGATAGAAATTAAGTCAATCCAAACTTTGTTGGCAAACTAAATTGGATATTGACAAGTAGTGATTAATTTTTCATAGCTCGCCCGTTCATTACCAACAGTATATAGGACCTCTATAGTGCTTCTAGGCCAATCACAGCGCGCGCTATTTTAGCGCAAACCACACTTGGTATACAACAATTCACAATTCTATCTCAACCGAAAATCATCCAATGGGAAAGCCCGATTTGTACCACGTGATCATGGAGTTGCATTGGAGTTTTCCTTCTATTAGGAAATATTCACCTCGACTTCATCTCGGGAAATATTCCCAGAAACTCATGCACCTCGCCTACGGCGAATAATTGTTAAATAAGATATAAATTTGAATACGCAATTCTGTATACCTGATTTTGATGGTTTGTTTCCTTCCATCCAATAGGAACGACTAATAACCCCGGCATGCACTGCGTTTTTGATGTTCCCACTTTGTAGTTTTTGAATGTACGTTTCACCCTTTTCATCTACGTAGAAGCCAACGATATCACCTTCTTCTAATGGACCACCGAGCAATGGATTTTTCAGACGAAGGTGGTACGCTATGTCAGCGCTAGATGTGCTTATTGTATCACACACTAGCTCTTTGATGTTGGCTGTTTTTGCGTCTAACGTGTCGACCAGAATGTGTTTATGCCGTTGTGCTGAAATCGGGAGTTTTAAAAATACTAAATAAAATTTAACCCTTTATTGCATGGAGGACTTTGCCGGACGTACAGCAAAACCATCTGGCGTTAGCCAGAGTAAAATACCAAAAGTGGACAGTATGCAATAAAGGGTTAAAAGAGATCGCTTGCTAACCCTTTCTTGCATAGAGCGTCTCCCAATTTTCAGTCAAATCGTCTGGCGTTAGCCAGAGTAAAATACCAAAAGTGGACATTATGCAATAAAGGGTTAAACATTGCAGTACTTACCTACCGAACACAGTATTTATTAACGATTACTATTTATATTCAAAAGATTTCATGGCTTCTCATTGTCTAACACCCATATATGTGAAATCGTCATGTCTAACGAGCAATGTCATAATGTGGTATACACTTTTTCCCCCATGTTACGAAAGTCACAACGTAGACGAAAAAGTCTAGAACCACGTTACGACGTCATGCCAATGACGACGACGGCGAAGGAGCCGGGAATGTGAAACCACGCAACTGGTTCCCAAAGTAAATATTTCATTCTTATAAATAAATAATGAAACAGCTATTGAATTTGGTTTTGCATGATGTAAAGAATTATCAAGTCGCAGTTTGTCGTTATCACCCTCGCCCTTCGGCTGCGGTTGATAACGACAAACTTCGGCTTGATAATGCCTAATATCACGGCCAATCTCATTTAATAATTAATAATTAACATGCAATTATTGAATGAGGTTGAGCTTGATATGAAGAATTATCAAGCGGACGTTTGTCGTTATCAACGAAAGCCGAAGGCTGAGGGTGATAACGACAAACTGAGGTTTGATAATTCGTCACATCATGCGAAAACGAGTTCAATAATTGTTTTATGATTTATTCAAAAGAATGAAAAAATTACATTCCTTTTGCTTTCCTGTGACGAAATTTTAAAAGACTTTACAGAGTAGTTTTTGATATTCTTTCGTTGCAAGCAATAAAAATAGATTACCATTTCCTTTTTAAACTTAAATATATCGCCAATAAAGCAAATACAAAAGTGAGTTGGTGTTATACATCATTTTTGTAGTTCTTTCAGATTAGATATACATGAAATCCTTTGTCGATGTCTTTTAAAGAAATATATTATTAAGTAAATAATCAACTCACAGTTATCCAATATTCCACTGTCACCACTGGAACAAGGAGAATTAACATGCAACAAGCCTTAAACGAAAACAAATACAATGAACAAGGATTAGATAAGTCATCTTGAACGTTTTAAGCGCTTATAGCACGAACTAACTAACTAACTATATTTAAACTGGATAGCTCTATCAATTCAGTTTAGTAACTGTTCTTCCTGGAGGCCCAGTGAGGGCCGTCCCTTATCGGTCCAGTGGTGCTACAGGAGGAAGCCAGAGTAACCAAAGAAAAGCTGCGACTTTAGCAGAGTCTTCACGTGACTGAGGAGATATTTTAATCAGGTAACTGCCCCAGCGCAAGAATCGAACCCGGTCACACCGATGGAAGGCATGAAGGGAACTAATCAAACACCCCAAACAACCGCCCACAAAATTACATTCACATTTATTTATTATTAATTTAGTTCTATATCTTCTGTAATCAGTAACAAATACCACAATTTTAGTGACTAAAAAGCTTTGAGCATTAATCACACCTTTTGTGAGCTGTAATCGCACTTTTGCCCATAGCCAGTGAAATCACTCTGGTATTTACAACTAGCCAAACGGCCAACCCGGAAATTAATGTTGAAATAAATTTTACTGATTCCAGTTGTACTATTTACCAAGAATTGTCGAGACAAAAATTCAATATATTGAATTTCAATATATATATTAAATAATCGCATTTTGGTGCTTTTCTGATTACAGAAGACATATAATTAATAAGTGATAAAACAAATTAAGTCGTGCAATTAATGCCGAAATCATTCTCGTGGTTACAAATCGACCTTCCGCTTAACGTGGTCGGTTGCTTTTGTAACCACTCGTATGATTTTGGCATTAATTGCACACAGAACACAAGTTGTGAAGCAACTTGTGTTTTGGGGCGGTCAACCAATAACAGTGCTTTAAATCTTTATTGTTCAACTTCGGATGATTGCTCTTCCGAATCATTCTTATTGGTTGTTTATCTCAATATTTAATAAGCACGTGATTACGAATTTGCACAGTTTTGCATAAACCTAGACAATACCATAGATAATGAGTTCTATCCAATATTTGAGCTTCTAAACCATTTACTCTACTGACTATGGTGGGATATTCCGTTTTTGTTTGCCCTGTCATACTTCGGACATCACACTGCACATAAGACCAAACAAAGAACCATTATTTAAGTATTAAAAAGCGAGTCGCATGTTGTTATTGCGTAATAGCGACCTTAAGCAAGCACTGTTTTACGACGGGAACGCACGACCGAAAGTTGAAGAAACTCGGGATTGAATGTCCTTAGCGCCTTGCTCTTGTCGACCTCGATTTTTACGACGATAGTTGATGCTTTTTGTCGTTTTTGTCGTCAGCAAAAGAGCTACGACATTCAGTGCACGTTTTCTTTAACTTCCGGTCGTGTGTCCCCGTCGTAAAACAGTGCATGCTTAAGGTCGCTAATAATGCACGAGGGGGGTGTTGGGGGAATACAAGAGAGCCTTGTAAAATACGAGGCGTAGTCGAGAGTTTTACACGTTCCTGTCGTATTCTTCCCACATTCCCCCAAATGAATTATTATGCCATAACAGCACAAGACGAGTTTTTTGATTTTTTTATAAGTGTGACCAGCACGTTGTTTGAATTGCGTCTTATACCACACTTACATTATACTGTCTAAAAAACTTTGTGCTGAGACAATTGTGTTTTGTGATAACACAAGTTTGTGATAGCCACATGAACGCACTTAATAATAGAGAAGTATATGCACGGTAGTGAGTAATGTTAGGGGCGTTGGTAGTATTTTAGGGGCGTTGGTGGTATAGTGGTTAGTTTCCTTGCCTTCCACCTTTGTGACTGGGGTTTGATTCTTGCACTGAGCTGTTATCTGATTAAAAATATCGCCTCGGTCACATGTGGGAAGAGGGTTTCCAGTTTGACTCTACCAAACGTCGCAGGTTTTCTCCGGGTACTCCGCTTTCCTCCTGTAGTAACACAGGACCAATAAACTCACTGGACCTCTAGGCAGAACAGTTTAATTAAACTGCTAGAGCATCCAGTATAAAGATAGTTGGTTTAATTTAGTTTAATGAGTCATAATAGTAGAGAAAACTGTACTTCATCTAAAAACTTATGTAATATATGCAATATTATATATATTAATTATATGCACACCGGGTATATATGCCATTACATGTTCTACATGTATATTACCATCGATTTAATTTTAAACTTTTACCATTAAATTCTCACAGCTTAAATGCTTACTTTCTCCACTGTCATTCCTTACTCTTTGATGCATGGGTTCTCCATGCCCAGCTGAAGTATCATCTTCAATGGAAAAAAAGTATATAACGTTGGTTATAAACAGAAACTCTGAAAACAACACCAAGGAAGGTCTTGCGGTCGTTTTTCCCATTTGCCTACACGGCTAAAAACGCTCAACCTTGATCATGCTTGATTTCAAGCTTGATCATGGTTGAGCTGGCCAGCTTGACCAGTATTGATATCACACTTGATTGTGGTTGACGTCAATCTTGTTCACGTCTAATATCAATGTTGTTCGAGGTTGATGTACTATTTTTGGTCAAGGTTGATATCAACACAGTTGTTGGAGAACATGGTTTGGAAGCGTAATCAAAATTCAATGGAACTCATTATTTATGTTATTGTCCAGCTTTATGTAACTTTAGGGTCCTTCCTCATCACATGCACATTGTTTTCTTAGCCAAACAACCAATAGGAATGATTCGACCCAATCATTCACCCGTAAGATTGAACAATAGGAATTTTAAGCGCTGTTATTGGTCATTCCCCCCAAAATACAATAGTCATCTGATGCGGAAAGGACCCTAAACTTGCATAAACATTACCCAACATGAATAATGGGTTCTATTGAATTCCCAAACCATGTACTCCAGTAACTGATGGTATCAACCATAATCATGCTTGATGAGGCATGATATCAAGCTTGATCAGGCTTGATGAAATATCAAACTTGATCAAGCTTGATGCATCATGCGCGATCATGGTTGATGCGTCAAGGATGATTTATCATGATGCCATCAAGCAACGTAAAAACACGTGGAAATGTTTTAAAAAGAATTTCTAAAATGATTCAAGCAAGCACTAAAAGGTAAACAGTTCTTTAAATGTTTTTAACATTAAAAATAATTAAATTTGCTATTTGCTTGGAATAGTTTCATGGTCGTTTCACGGGGTGAAGTTTTAAACTGTTTCATCTCATTACTTTTATGATAAACAAATTACTTCATGGTTGGTTCGTTTGTACGATTTTTATTACCCACTCGTGTAAAAGATCGCTAGCTGAACTCACTCGTTCGTTTAAGCGATCATGCACAACTCGTAAATAAACATCGTATGCACTCACCAACCATGAAGTAATCTATATTGATTTTACAGTAACTCATAAAACTAAAGAAGCAGGAAGCCACAAATTAGCATATACAAAAGAAGTTAATGCACACGGGCCCTGATCGCGGGTTAAAAAACCTAGAGGCTCAAGCGCTGCGTGTAGCCTCCTCCGCAGGCCTTTTCTTTGGGTTTAAATTTAAACGCGCGTTCGGCTTTGCGTGTGCTCACGCGCGTGGGGCTCACGAGGGAGGAACGGAGTGCGTGAGGCTCTTGCAAGATTTTTGCAAACTCGCAAAAAAACCAACAGAAGCGAATTTATAGCTGAGTGCTTACACAATACCAGCAACAAATACCAACCTTGGAAGTTCCTCTTTTTCGTACAACACACAAATGTTGGACTAACGAACTTCGTGCTCGTCTGTCCATCGACAAAAACCAATTGAATTAGTAGTTGAAATTTGTTAACCTTTTCCATATTTGCTCTGGATAACTCGAAAACAGGTTGAAAAGGGCCGTCGTAGATTTCACCAAGATCGACTGAAAATGGTTGCTGTTGGTCAACACGTTAAAATGTGTTAGAATTGTAATCTGAAAGACCTTAGATAGTTTGTAGGCAATGCTAAAAAAAACCAGCAGCAAAATGGCGGCAACTGGCAAGTGTGTGACAAGTTTTGTAACCCCAATTAGTGCACATTTAGCAAGGAACGTAGCCAGCCCGACAATTTAGTCATGCTATGGAAATATTTCTATACTCAAGAACCGTAAAAACAATGAATTTTAAAAGAAACGAATAATGATAATGATTTAAAATTTGCATAACATGACTAACCTTGCAGGCTGGCTACGCTAGTGCATTTAGCTCCTTACCACCATGTCACCGGTTGATTTTGCTCTATTGTGTTATCCCTGGAACCCGTTTACGATCCAGATCGTTTGATGTGATTCAAGATATACTTAACCGTGTTATTTTTGTATTACTTGGTGTGCTAAATATATGGCAGACGCTCAAAGTGTTTTTAACCCAATAGATGGGTTTCATTAGGTCACGTGAGGATGTTTGAGAATGGCAGATGGAGGTCAAATAATACGATTCAAAGGTCACGTGAGGATATCAGACAATGGTAGATGGAGGTCAAATAAATTCCTAGCAAAGTGATTGCATATTTTTGCATAAAATAAAGAGGCCACGTTGCACCGCCGAGTGCTTTCTCTGTATTGTTACTTACTCTGTGGTTTAAATACGCCCTTATATGCTTCTTAAAAAGCCTGCTTGGCCTCGTTATGAAGGAAAGATTCGTTTGAATTGTAAACATGTAAACAAGGCCAACATGACTTATTAAGGTGCACTTAAAAGAATATTCAGAGTAGTGGCCATTATGAAAGTGATCTATATCTGAAAGTGTCCTCTAATGTTGAAAGTCTTGGAATATACCATCTTAAACCAGGATCGCTCCTGATTGGTTAGTTCCATTTTCCCTTAGCGATGGGGTAGCAACTTTTTGTTTGAACCACTAATCAATATTTATATCATAATCATCCTAGGGAATACGTTGCTACCGCGTCGCTAACAAAAAATGAAACTGGCCAATCAGGAGCGATTTTGGTTTAAAGCCGTATAACGCGCGTACTTTGCAGTGTTCTGATTTTTTCAAGGGAGAAAGCGCGAGACGATTTCACCAGGGGGGTAGCCTTTGTATTTGTATGCTTACGTTATTGCTTTCAGGTGATTTCAAAACTCGGAAAGAAACTCGGACTAGTTATCGAATAGAAATCCATTTCTGGTTTAAAATTTCGCAGTATCTTTTTTCTAAATTTCTTTATCAAATTCTCCGCAGGTATTCATTTTTTTTATACAAGATACAAACACAAACGTTCAAACAGTTTCAAAAAAAACCTCAAAATTTGTCAAATGATTAAAGTACAAAATTGGATTTCTGTTCTGTTGCAAGTCCCAGTCCCTTTGCTTTGCTTCAGATCACCAGGTTCTCGACGGATCGCAATTCGTATGTTTAATAAGACACGTACCAATGTATGACCGTCTGTTGTAAACTTCGCTAAATCATTCTCTTTGACTAAATTCATTTCCTTGTTGTCATCTCCACATATTAACACTTCGCCATTCCGGTCTTCGTACAACAAAGCTGCGTGTGGTTCTCGTCTTACCCAACCTCTTATACTGAGGAGCTGTTCTCGT
>JAOBAZ010143991.1:0-10870 GCA_026546875.1 Pteroeides caledonicum | reverse complement strand
AATAAGTATATATAGACAGTTGATATATAATTTTGTCACATCATAATAGTTTTCAATACCAATTTAACTCAATACCAATTTAAAGCACCATTCTAATAAAAATACCCTTTTTGAACTGCCGCAATTAACATCGAAAGAAATAGACTGCACGTTGCGCCTTCGCAAGTACGTTAATTGCATAGATACACGCAAGCCTAAACGGTCTGTAACATTTTTTTTAGTATCAGCCCACGATATTCTTTAATAACATGTATTCTTTATTATGGTGGAACACACACGCAGTCACTGCCAGGTTCGGCAATATAGGTAGCTGTACCGCTAAAAGAAGCGGCAACAACATTTGATTAGTAGACGTTTGGACAAACAGATGTTTTTTTTTGGTTACATAGAATTATAATTTGGAATACCAATGATGTTTACTGTGTTTTTCTTTTTAATTATCTAGAATATGATGTTCTACGACAAGAGTAGAAATACGTCTTTTCTTGTGTCGCTAGATGTTTCTGAAATGGAAGTTTCGCAAGCCGTAGTACTTTCAATCATTCAGTTGTTTGGAATTCTTGGGAACCTTTTTGTCATCCACACTGTGTATTCTCAAAAACGGCTTCAAACCAACCATTATTTTCTTGTTTATCATCTAGCAATTTCGGACTTCTTTGTACTTTTCAGCGTAATCGATAGGAATGTATACTATTGGAGTCCGGGTTCTCCAGTCTTTCATACTGTTGTGTGCAAATTACTGTATCCAACACGACTTGTGTTTTACATAACAGGAAATATTTTCCTAACACTTATTGGACTCGTTAGATACCAAGCGATCTTTTATCCCAGGTCTTCTGTCACCAGAAAAACATTTAGGTATGTATACCATTACAGTTATTATATGTAACAGACTCTTGTGCTTGAAACTTCGTCGCGTAGTCTAATCTATGTGGTTTAATAATTTAGTTTAATCTGTTTCTAAATAACGTCTTTTAGAGATGTTTTCTACTCAATTCTTCTCAGCAATGTTTTTGCTATAACTATGCTTTGAATGTTCTGCCTTAAAAGTTGTTTGACTTTTGGAATCAATTAACGTATAAAGGCATAAGTCTAAACATTCGCAAGACAGGCCTATGTCTATTTTGGTGCAAGTCGTTCCAAACTTGCCCCTGAAAAATTTAGGAGCCTCAAAATAAAGCTTAGAGGCAACCATGCATGAAATATTTTAGACCTGCTTGGTTACATCAATTCGGGCAGTCGTATGTTTAAGCTTTGCTGTTAGAATTTCTTCCCTTGACATCGAAATCGTCGGAAGTGGAATGCTACATTTTAGCTATGACCACCAAGGGCTTGAATTGGTTATGTATTATAACTTTTGCCCTGTACAACCTCGCAATGCGAACGCATACAGACAGACATACAGACGGAGGAAAAAATTGACCCCGAAATTTACATTTACATGAACTGAATACACGAACAATATAAAATGCTTCCAGATATAATACATGTATAAAATTAAAAATTACTCCGATTAGTAAAATAGCTTGAAAAATACATTGTATTCTAAATTGTTATTTTTAAAATATTTTTATAATTGTCACTTGTGATATTTTTAAAAATTATTAACAGCTTATTCATATGTAGCTAGCTACATATAGCAACTAAGTTTCAGGGATATTGATACTTCCAAAGTTAAACGTTAACACTCTGTCTATAAATCTTGACTTACGGCAATTTTCTTTTATTTACTCCGACTTACATGGTAATTTGCGCCTAATGAACAATTTTGATAAATTCTGCATATTGCGCGAAAAAATAACACCAAACGTTGCATGTAGGGCATCGCACACATGAATCCATGCAATGCATGAATCCACTATTTTGTTTAAAATATTCTCTATTTTTTATCGATTAATTCAAATTCTAATTTTAGTGTCATATTTTTCTGCGCAAAACGTTTTTCACCTGTGCTTTCTTAGGAAGATACCTCAATTGAAGAAAAATGTTTTGCAAATAAATTAAGTGGTAAATATACCAAAATGATCTAAACTATGCAGACATAGCAAAAGTCCCTCTGATCTTTGTTTAATAACGACATAGTGGCCAAGAGTATAGCTACATTTTGATGGACCCTGGATTTGGTAATGATTTCCTTGGCCACATTAAGAAAATGCTAAAGTCAAGAATAGCCATCAAATTAGTTTCTAAGAAGTATACAAGATTCGTAGACGTATATAGGCTAACTAACCATTTGATGGTTGTGGCAGTTAAAACGTTAAATTAGTCAATTGCTGCCACCAAAATTTGCTCACAAAATATATAGGATTTGTACCTATATATTTGATAACCATTTTGCAAGCTGCTAGTGCTGACTTGAAAATTGCGCTCTGTCCATAATTCCGGCTGATTTTACTTATCCAGGGAAGAACTACTGCCACCAAAGTGTTGAGGCGTACCTATAGCAGTGGTTGACTTTAACCTATAGATTCGGTAAAGGCTTAGATGACCACAGTTAACACAGTTAACATACTTAACAGTAAAGGTTTAGATAACCACAGTTAACATCTACACCAGGCAATATTACTTATCAAAGAAGATCTTCTGCTCTAAATACAAGTCTGATTAAAACCCATCAGGTTAGCAATTTTTTAGGAATATGACTTTTATAGTATTTCACTTTATTACATCAGACAATCTTTCTTGTTCAAAGCAAGAGCTCTTGCCACCAAACAGTTAAAGGGGAACGGTCATCTAAAAAAACATTAACTTATGTTAAAGGTCTTACCGCACGGACAAAAACCACAAAGTATTTCATTGCAAATAATTTTCGTTGGCGAGTTATAGCCAGAGATGTAACATAAAAATTGCCAATTAGAAAGCCGCCATATTGCTTTGTTCAGTGGGCGCAAGTTAATTAATCAGCGGAATCCCAAAAGTGACGTCACCTGAGTGCTTCAAGCATTGTTTCGAGTGATAAAAACACAAATGTAAATACTTGATGCGACTGTGAGGGTTCTATTAGGGAAATATCGGACGTTTTCGTAGCCATAGGTGTGTTTGCAATGAATAGTGACAAAGATAGTTCATCCTCAAGCAATTCCGATCACCTTTTGGCAATCAATGGTAGAAAATACCTGTACCTTTACTTTTCTGCCAGCCATTTGTGCACCCTGGTACCATACAACGAGGCATTACAACAAGGCACTTGTCTTGGTTATATTTTTCGATATTTCAGCGCGTTCAGTACTCGAAGCACTCAGGTGACGTCACTTTTAGGATTCCGCTGATTAACTTGCGCCCACTGAACAAAGCAATATGGCGGCTTTCTACTTGCAAATTTTTATGTTACATCTCTGGCTATAAATTGCAAACGAAAATTATTTGCAGTGAAATACTTTGTGGTTTTCGTCCGTGCAGTAAGGCCTTTAATATAAGTTAATGTTTATTTAGATGACCGTTCCCCTTTAAAACCTACCCCGTTTTTGGAGCAATGGCTATCTTATCTATCTAACACCAGATAATTTTAGAACCTATCTGGCTAATACCTATCGGGTTAACGATTTTCTAGCAAATGCTGACTTTTAGTATCTATACTTAGTTAATATAAGTCAAACTCCTTCCTGGCAATCATTGTACATGTACTTAATTAACATTGTACTTTGCCTAACACCGGATAATTTTACTTGTAAAAAAACCTCCTGTCACCAAACCATTAATACTTACTTGGTTAACTCTTTACTCCGTCCAAATACACAGCTACACTATGTGCCTTGTAATTCTGTTACGACACAAGTAACTGCACGCAAAATTGCAAGGTGTGACATACATTGCTATCATCAGGTTTTACAAAATATTTTATATCAGTAGCGACCGTTGCAAAAAGTAGAATTAGGCTCTATTTTTCGCAACATTATTGCTGCAAACAGATATGCACAAACGTGATGATTGCAGGTATGTTGCGCTTCGTAATTTTGGGTGCAAGTTGTGCTGGATAACAAACACCCTCTCGATAATTACTTCATGGATGGTTTTTAGGCCTAGGAGCCTCGTTGTTGTGAGTAAAAAAACGCAAAGCGATTGGCTAATGTTTCATAAGAACAAGAGTCCCAGGCCAAATGACGTAATTATTGAAAGGGTGTATTGCGAGACAGTTCCATCGTGTAACAGCGCCTTAACGCCAGGAAAATTTTAATATTATTATTAATTGTCAAATTTGAATTTCTGTATAGTGAAAGTAGTTAATAAGTATTGCATTTCATTTATTTTAGACGTATTTTGGCACTGTCATATCTTGCTTCGATGGGCGTTAGCTCAGTTTATATCATCGTTGCTGACACGAAGAATGGCTTGTGTGTTTTGCAAAATCACCTGAAGGAATTCTTCAATATTTTTATCTCGTTAGTATTTGTGCTCTTTTCTTTTATTTTGCCTGTTGTCCTTTTGACGTTCTTGTATTGCAATATCATATTTGGCCTTTGGAAGCAACAGCGCAATCTGAATTCACTGATCACAACTAACCTTAATGCAATTTCTGAGCTAAGTAACTCAAGCCCACAAGAAGTTCAATTGACAGGTAGACGTCGGCGAAGTGTACGGGCTGCGCTGGTAAGCGCAGCTGTTGTCGTTTTGTTCTTTGTGTCAAGTGCACCACTTGAAATCCTGTGGCTAACTGCAATCATTAATCAAAGTGAGACTGCAACGCTTCCTTGGTGGTTGATGGCGGTAAAACTTTGTGGGACATGCGCACTGAATCCTGTTATATATGGTATTGGCGATGATTGTTTACGACAGTGTTACAAACGAAATCTTTTGAAAATTATAGAAACGTGGAAGAAAAAAAATGAAGTGAGCATGTGGCCACAATCCGTTTCTTACAGATAATTTAACATGTTCTCTTGGTTTAAAGGAAATCATATAAAACTATTTAATGACTTTTTTTACAATTGTTTCATACCCCTTTTTGTTTTCGAAATATTAAACTTCAAAGTTTGCTCACGATGACTTTGCGTCTGCCATCTTGGATCATATTTCGAAAAATTAACACAGATTTTGATGACTACAACACTGGGGTAAAGTGTTTGGAGTAAGCAGGTTTAAATGAAAACATGTTTAAGATGTTCATATAGTGTAAAAAATTAATGTATTCCAATTTATAAAATCTCTAGTTCATAAGGACTTGTAGTTCTAAAAATTAAAACTTACGTGAAAGTTGTTTTGACGTCATATATACATTTTGATGCACATTTATGAAAAATCAAGGTGGCGGACTTCAGGTCATGGTAAGCAACCATTAAAGCAAAATATTTTGAAAAGGGAGATATGACAGAATTGTAAAAAAAATTATTTAATAGTTTCAATACGTTCTTTCATTTAAGAAAATAGATATAAGTTGCCATTTCCCTTCAATTCGTATCTAATAACATTTGACAGTGACCTGACTTCATTATTTTCTAAAAGGAATGGGGATTATATTTTAAAAGTTTTAAGCGCTAATGTATAAAGCGTATTTTGCCACAGGCGTTTTATCATTGCATGTTGAAAATAATTTAAAATGAGAAAGTGAGTGCTTTTGTAGAAATTTGCTGCCCTACTTCATTTGGGAAACAAGTGATACACTCAGAGTAACGTAACAAGTTGGTGCATACAAAACAAACCTAAGGTTTTCCAAAATAAAGGAAGGTAGCAAAGTTTACGAAAGCACGTATCCTTTTACTGAAAAAAACCTCGCTTTCACGCTAGTGTTTTTCACTATGAAAAATTGTATTTTACAAAAAAACATTTGTGGTTGGATACTAGGAATACTTGTATTTCATTTTAACGTATTTGTTTTGCTCTACCATTTGAGTTGAAACGTATTCCAAGATTCTTTTTAACGCCCATCAAGCTAGCTGCCATTATTAAATAACGCCTACATGGTCTACATGACATGACTTCAACATCTCAAACTCATTAATAATTCATGAACCAAGAACAAAGCAAATCAGTTATTCTAGATATTTGGAGTTATTAAAGTTAGTTGTCGTGGGTATAGTATTTGTTTTGGGGGCGTTCGTTTGACTATATTCCGGAGTGAGAAAATATTCTGGATTATTTTAGAATAGAGAAAACCAATAATAAAACGGTTATTATACATTTGGAATTATAGTAATCTCGTGATCAGACTCATGCGACTCATCTCCATTTTGCGTTGCTTTTACATTTAATTCCCCCTCTCTTCAATATGATGAAATCAGTTAATTATTCGTCCAACATTATTATTTCTTTCGAACATTTCGAACAGATTCGCTTTCGAAATCGTGAATGTATATCTCGCTATTAGTGGCCGCCATCACGATCGCAGAATGCTTGGAAGATATTCCAGGTTTTCCAAAATCAGAAAACTGTGTCAAGAGAACGACTTTCCCAGTCTTCCAGTTTTTCTCTTCAGGAATAAAGTCAATCAAACGCACCCTAAGTTACATTGAAGTGTACGGTAAAATTGTAATATAAAAGATTACTGTAACGACAGATTGTAGACCGCGTCTGTTATTGGATATTCATTCACATCAGTCATATTGGTTGTTGTTTTACTTTTACTTTTACTTTTAATAAATAGATTTTAGTTATATTTATTCCTTGATTATATTTCTTGTTACTGTATATATAGCAATTAATATAACTAAGTAAATGGTAAGAATAAATCCTGAATGTACATATTTTAGGTTCAACCGAGACCAGTTGTCAAAATGCAACTATAGGGCCTTTAGGAATGTAACCCACGACCTCTGCAATCGTACACCAGAGCACTAACCGAGGCTGTTGCCGAGCTTTCTCGGCATTACCATCTACTATACCGAGAGCTAGATCACGAATTCAGTATATATACGGAATTCGTGACCAAGCTCTCGGTGACTGCCACGTAGCTCACTCGTTTAGAGGTCTCGTGTACAATTCCTGAGGTAGCAGGTTCAATTCCCAACCGAACGGTCCTATAGCTGCATTTTTCGCAACTAGTCCCCGTTGGGTCCAAAAGTATATAGCATTTAGTACTCATTTTTACCTTATTCTTCGCAACTGAGAGAAATCTTTGGAGTTTTGTTCGCTCGGAAACTGAAGCTAATTTTAATTATACTTTACTTCATAGTCGCAAATGCGCACCCAAATGACGCGTTCTGCGTCAGAATAGAATTTCCATTCCCATGGCATTTTACTGAAATGTTCAGTCAACTATTAATTTTCTACGTCATTACTACGTCATTTCCAGTCCCTTTGCTGTCTTGCACGTACCAAACTCGGCAAAAGATCAAAGTGACAGGTTACCACGTGAGTGGCTTAATCTATCGGTAATCCAATTATATTCCTTCATATACAATTTCCTTACAAAGCGCCATAATTGACTCCGAGCAAGAGAATTACATTTTGAAGCCACTAGGTCATTGATAACGGTCATTTAAGGAGGCTCCCTACAGTTATTTATAGTACAGCATGTAGCAAGTGGAAATGGAATTCTTATAACCTCTGTAGTATTCTTCGTGGAAAGTATTGTAATACCTTTGTGAAGTTACAGGCAAACAATTGCCATTTATTAAATATATTTATTGACCGTTGCCATGGCAACTGTGTTGTTTCAAAGTGGCCGTCATATCATTGTTTTTCGCGTTTATCCAGCAAACCAGTTCGGTGACCCCCATTTTTTTATCGATCAAAATCTTCCTTGATAGATAACCCATGAATAGAACAACTTGAAAAAATCGCCAGTGTAGTTTCTCTTAAACTAAATTTCAGCATTTTCGAAAAACTACACCGGCAATTGTTTGGCTGTAACTAAACAAAGGTGTTACAATACTTTCCACGAAGATCACTACACATACAGGTTATCATAAAAATTCCATTTCCACTTGCTACGTGCTGTACTGTAAATAACTGTAGAGAGCCTCCTTAAAAGCATTTGCCTCCGCTAGTGCACCACCCTCCGTGTTCACTTTAACAAGCTGCCTGGTTATGCAATAACTATTTCCATAATATCATTACAATAACATTCCCAATGTAGCATGGGTAATAGTATTTTTACAATTTGCAAATACATGCACGAGTGAGTTTTTTAAAAACTACGAGTCCGAAGGACGAGTGCATTTGATGGCTTCAAAAAAACTCACAAGTGTCTGTTTTACAAATTGCATGAGAAACCCTGCTATTACATACTAATAATATGGACGAAAAAATCCCCTTCGATAACTCCTACACTCTTACCATCGCTACGTAAGCATTGTCTTTGTCACTTATGAACAAACTTGTCCTGTGGATCGGATTTACATTCTAAATTTTAAATTTCTCGACAATTTTCAAAACAAAATGTGTAAAAAGCCAGCAAATAATCAAAGTTTAACTAAATTCCCGTAAAGTTGTTTTTTCCGACTCGTTTCCAGGCTCTTTCCTGCTATAGTAGTACAATACCAAATGTGTTAATTACACACCAGAGCAATTTCAAATGTAATTGTACTCCTCTTCACCAATCAGGATCAAGAAAATTATTCATCTATATTATTATTACAATTACATTTCCATATTGTTGAAACATTACGTTTTTGTACAATTTATTTCAAAAACTTTCAGTTGGAAATTTTGCATCACTCCAAACAAATGTAATTACTGGACTAATAAATTTCTCTCTCTCATAAAATTTACTGAGGCTGCACCTTCGTCCTCAGTCCCTGTTTCTGCGTCACTGATGCATTTACATAACACGTTTCCCTTAAAAAAATTCCACATGTTATGTTCTAATTTCACATGTGAACCACATGTGAAATTCATGTGGTCACATGTGCATCACATGTGAATCACATGTGGGTCACATGTGATTCACATGTGAATTTGAAACGCAGCATGTGGAATTTTCGTAAGGGAATTGAGGGTCTGTGTCTTGATGACAAATTACTTTTTGCTTGGGTTCCGCTGGCTCACCCCAAACAAGTAAAGTTCTCTTGGCAAATTAACTTAAAAATAAAGTCCAAAATGTAAACAAAAGCTATGTTCACATTTTTAAAATTTGTGGAACACAATATACTAACTGGAAAAGCATTCTTCAGGTTGGCCATGCTCTTAAATGAATATAAACAAGAGTTTCTATTAAGAAAAAGTCTTTAAGATAGGAAAATTTGGATATCTACTGGTCTCCCTTCGTTATGAAGAGAAATGATACGCCGAACGGACTTCACTTCTGAATTTTGGTAACTCCGCACATAAATTAGGCAAACCGTAATACAGTCGGCACCTTAAACTTTAATAAACAGCAGTATATCTGTCAACCCATAGGCGTACGGGCACAGTTTCGATTGGGGGGCAAACAAAAATCACCCGAATTTTTGAATTATTGTACAACGTGCCTGAATTTTAATTTTTACCAGTTTAACAAAGATTAGCAGAATTTTAACAGTGTATTGCGTGTATTGGAGAGGTTGATACAATTAGTTATACAGAGAGTTATACAATTAACTTAGAAGAAACAGCTATCACGTCCATGCAGTGTAATTCTTTTTTTGGTTTGCCCGAATTTTTGCCCCAACATTGCCCGAATGTCTTGATTCCTGACATTTTTTGGGGGGCAGCTGCCCCCCCTGCCTCCCTGTTCCGTACACCTATGTGTCAACCCTACAGTTTGTCATGACAACGTATTAAGGAAGATATATTTGCAGGAAGAACGCCGCATGTAGTTTGGGTTATCTGGGACAGCTAAACTTCGGCCGAGTACAAATAGAACCACAGATTAGGCCCAGAGAAAAAATGATCGGCCTTGCTGATACACCAAATGAAATTTATACATGAATTTTGATTTGACCATCACGTATTCCAAGTTGGACTTTGTTATTTCAATCCAGCGAGTTTCACAAATGCACACGGGCGCACGGAACATTTTTACACTTACTTCGGGCACATCACTTTATAAAGATGCAAAAACATAACCCATATTTCCAACGATAATGTATTAAAATGTCTTGGGATCATATGCGTTAGATAACGCACACAGGAGCAGGAATTATTGTGCCGTGGTACATTACATACTTACATTTAATAACTTTAATTTGATTTTTTGTCAGCGCCGCACCGCGCCATCCCGTGGTAGGCGATACTATACATATATTTACTGCGATTAATAACTAAATTTATATTTTTTGTCATTGTGCGAGCGCGCCAGAGAACAACTTGGCTATGAAATATTCTACACTTTTCCAAAGGCTCTCAAATAGTAAAGACAAACAATAATAAGCAACACTAAGGAATCTAGCTGCAACTTTTAACGGACGCGCGGCGGTGGATTGGAAATCTAAAGTTTAACTTAGAGTACATTATGGCCTTAAGCTAGAGTCATCTAAGACCTTGAATTGGCGACGTTATTAAACCTTCTCTATCAAACATTTTGCCTTAATAATATGTGGGAAAAGATAGGACACCGATCACGCTTTACAGATACCGGCGATTTATGTCTGCAATTAGCATGATTCATGCCTTGACAATGTTGTAATGGTAACAATAACAGCGTCACTAACAATATTTTAACTTGACTGCTCAAATCGGTGAAATTACAGAAACTTTTAGACGAAAATTGTAATTATCTCCATCCAGTTACTAAAACAAAATACTTTACACGTCGAGTACGAACTTTATCGACTGTCACTATTAAAAAAACATCCAAAGTTTTTGTGTGCATGCATTAGGAAAAAAGAAACATAAAGTATCACAAAAGCAAAACCTGCAGAGTAAAACCAGAAAATGTTTTGTCATATTTATCTCTGATTAAGATATCGAAAAATAAATAAGCCTATCTAGGAATATATGTCCGTTTGTGAGGGCAGGTTCATACAACGTATTCTAGTATGATCAAATCAAGATTGTAATGAATACATATATATAG